>PVIW01006233.1:0-90893 GCA_004026585.1 Noctilio leporinus | reverse complement strand
AACGGGGTAGTGGGGAGGGAGAGGTAGAGGCAAAGATGGGGAGCAGCTTAGACAAGAACCTAGTATAAAGGAACCATGGACATGGACAACAGGTGGGATTGACTTTGGGGGGAATGGGTGGGTGGGTGGGGGGACAGAGGGGAGCAAAAAGGGGATGGATGTAATACAACAACAATAAAATTAAAAAAAAAAAAAAAAAGTAAGCCTGGAGTTCATTTTATGGTACTTGGACTTATGTCAACTTCTTATTTTTGACAAATGTACTGTGGCAATGAAGGATGTTAGTATTAATAAACACTGCCTTGGGATATAAGGGAACTCTATTATATTTAGAACTTTCCTATAGAACTATCATAATTCTAAAAGAAAAAGTAAAGGTAAATATTTGACTGACTGGATTTGTTTTAGAAATAAAGAGGAATCTTGTTTCTGATAATTATACAGTCAAGAATTGACAGAGAAGTCTCATATACAGAAGTACATCCCCTTGAGCCCACCTGCATCCCCCCGAATCCATATTTGTTGGAATCAGAATTTGCTGGAGCACCTGGGCAGGGTCTGATCTAGACCATTTGGGCCACATGATTTCTACCAGGTTTGTAAGTATGATCTTCTTTTAACTTGGTTCATTTGTCTCTTTGCTTGAGTGGGTGAATGGCTAGCTAAAGTGTGAAATAAGCTTTGGAGATGATTCAGCAACTTAAGGACATAGAGAGTTACAACTAATACAGCATCAAATCCCTTTCTTCTAATAAACATCATTAAACATCACAATAAAACATCAAGCCTCATTCCCTTCCAGTGCCTGCCATAGCATACTCTGCACACTCTGTCATATCATGAATATTTGCTGAACTTTATGCCACTTTAGTTCAGTTCAGGGTGGCCCATACTCACCTTGATGGGAAAATATATGAGGTCTGTCCCAAAAGTATCGAGCCAATGTCGATATAATTAAAAGTTTGTGCGTCCAATCCTTTTGGGACAGACCTTGTATGGTCAAAGTAGATAAAGCTTGGTGTTTTCCTGATGTTGTCTTTCAGTGACACAAGCAATAAAAACTTTTTACTACTCTGACTTAACATGAAATGGAATTAGAATAAAATGTACTAACAAACTCATAGAACATTCATGTATTAAAAGTTTCCTTATAAGTGTTTTGTAGACTCAAGCGGTTGCAGTTCCTGCTTAACTAAGGAATGACGCTGACCACAAAAATTTGGACAAGCATCAGTGATTCATGTCAGAACCAGGAGAAATGCAGCCCACATGTCCTGTTCTTAGATATCAGCAGTAAAACTGCAGATGGAGCAATGAAACTACATGATGACACATACTAAAACCTCATTTTAGCTGAATCACCTCTTTAAAAAGCCAGTCTCCAAATATAGTCACATTCTGAGGTCCTGGAGGGTAGGCCTTCAACATAGGAATGGAAGTGGGGGAACATGGTTCAGCCCATGACAAGCTAATAAAAGACATCTTTGAAAAACTTATGGCCAACACCATATTATAGACGCAAAACTGAGTTATCCCTTTAAAACAGGGGATAAGGTAAGGATTTCCATTCTCATTACTTCTTTTCAACATAGCACTGAAGAGCTTAGATAGTACAATAAAAGAAAGTATGAGAATGTAAAGAAGTAAAAATAATCTTTATTCACAGTTGACATAATTGCATACATAGAAAATCCCAAGGAATCTTACTCTCCCCACCCAAGAAAGTTGCTAGAAATAATAAGCAAATTGAGCAATGTTGTAAGACACAGTTAATATACAAAGATTAGCTGTATAAATCATATATAGATAGATGGAGATATATATAGATAGTGAACAGTTGGAAATAAAATTTAGTAAAACCACAATAGTATTCTTGATACTATTGCACCAAGAATATAAAATATTTAGAGATAAATTTAACAAATATGTTCAAGACCTCTACACTGAAAAACATAAATTTCTGAGATAAATTAAATAAATTGAAGCATATGCCATGTGCATAGATTGAAAGGCAATATTGTTATGATTTCAGTTCTCCTCACATTGATGTACAGGTTTATTGTAATCCCATTCAAATTCAAGAAGGCTTTCATTGTAGAAATTTGCAAGCTCACTCTAAAATTTATGAAAAAGTGCAAAGGACTTAGAATAGCCAAACAATTTTTAGTGAGATTAAAAAATTACTATAAATTAGGCCCTGGCTAGTGACATAGTGGAAAAGGCACCAGCCTGTGAACCCAAAGGTCTCTGGTTCAATTCCCAGCCAGGGTACATAACCAGGTTGCAAGCCAGGTCTCCTGCCAGGTCCATTCCTGGAGGCCAGTGAAAGGCAACTATACATTGATGTCTCTCTCCCTCTTTGCCTCTCCTTTCCCCTCTCTCTAAAAATAATAAATAAAAATTTTAAAAAATTACTACAGATTAGCTGTAAACTGTTGGGTTCCCCTTGGGAAAGCGTCGAGGCTTGGAGCCCTGCACAGGCCAGACGAAGAAAATGAAGCCTGTAAGACCTGACTGGAAAAACTGGGAAAGCTGGGCACATATCTGCTTTGATGCTATATCCAGTGGGCCCTGGTGGCAGTTGGACCATGAGAAACTACTTTAGCTCCTTTGAAACCTGCTCTATTCTTTTACCTTGCTTAATTGCTCCATTGTACCAGCAGCAGTGGTTTTCAAAATGTGAATGCATATCCTGACCTGAGGGAGTTCTCAGTGCTCCTTCACTTATTATTCCTGAATAATACCCGGTTTCCTATAATTAGCACTGTTTAGCATTGATTGATAAGCTTTATGTTCATATTACATGCCTTTAAGCTTACTGCATTCAATGAGAGATCTTGGGGAAGGGCAATTGAGACATTTGTCTCTCAAGACACTTGCTGGCCTTCTCCCTCCTAGCCCAAGCTGCCTGGGGAGTATTAATCTCGTCCACAACACCAGGGGATCTCTGTGGGTTGAGGGTTTCCAACAGTAAACTATAAAGTAATAATAATTCTGAAGAAGATTTCAAGGGTTACTATAGAGGTACATTAATTAAGAGAGCAGGGTATTCACAGAAGGATATATTTATACATTATGAAATGAAATATAGCCTAGAAAAAGACCCAAAATTATATGGTCAATTTGTATTCACTATAACTGTCCAAGCAATTCAGTGGGGGAAAGGAGTCTTTTCATTCAATGGTGCTAAACAACAAGATATCCATATAGGCAAAATAAATTTTGATTCTACTTCATATCATACCCCCAGATTAATTATGAACTATAGACCTAAATGGAAGAGCCAAAAAATATAAAGCTTCTGAAGTATGCATATGAGAATATCTTTGCTAACTTAGAATAAGCAAAAATTACATAGATGAGATGCAGAGAACACTTGATAAATTGAACTTTGAAAAATTGTGCTGCGCATCAAAAAAAAACACTATTGAAAAATTAATAGGTAAGCTAAAGATGGAGGGAGTTTGCCATATATATCTGACAAAAGCATTTATACTTAGAATATATCAAGAACTCCTGCAACTCAATAATAAAAAGACTAACTATAGTAAATGAGTAAGTGATCCTGATTAAGACCTTGAGTGCAGAGTCTTTGGAGACAAGGAAATGAAAGTTAAACTATATTGTAAAAAAAAAAAAAAAAAAAAAAAATTCCCATCATTAATAAAGCTGCCCAGGGTTTTTCAAAAGAAAATAGCCATGTTCAAAAAACAGTGTAACTATTGCAGTGATCTCTATAGACCTCTATAGAGGTCCTATATAGAGAGTTTAGGAATGATGAACAAGGTAATCCTCTGCTTCTTTAGGAGACAGGTTCAGCCTAATCTCACAAAATCATGGTAAAACCTATGGCTGAGCTGCAGGCAATTTGGCTGCTGGCAGACAGGTGACTGCCAATTGAGCCAGGGATCAGCCTTTTGAATGGACTTGCCCATGGCTCCCTCAGCAAACAGTTATTGAATAAGGCCTCCCTGTCAGTGAAAGTCAGGGCTCTCATTTCAGAGGTACATTCTGCCCACTGGCCCAGGGGCCTCTGCTGACTCATTTCCTGCTCTAGGCTGGTGCCAGCATATAGCAGGAACCCCAGAGTCTCCACACCTCTCACAGGCTTCCTGGATTCCACCTAAAACTCCTAGATGCATTCCTCTCCATCTTTCCCATCCGAGCCCTCAGTTTCACTTGGTGTTGCTATCTCATTTGCTGACCTGCAGTATGAATTCACTTTGTTTTACAAGACTTGCACTGTCACTTTTTCCTCAGAGTTCCTGTTGTTAGGAGACAAGGCAGAGCATTTTCTAGTACCTTCCTTCTCCTGGCCCCTTATAGTTAGAAATGTAACTTCACATTTTACATAAATTAGATCATCAAGAAAAAATCTGTGTCTCCAAGTGACTGAAAAAAATATTTGCAATAAGTAGGCTAGAAAGGGGAGGAATTAATGGGGTGAAGGTAATTGTTTCACAGTTCTGTTTCCAGTCCATTATCCCTAAGGTTTAAAGGGTCAGATAAAGGGCAAATTTCCTTCCTCTGAATAATAACCAAAACTAGCAACTTACTGAACACACACACTGTGAACCATTTAAGTAGTAAAATGTTAAGCAGTTTACCTGGAAATTTTACAGTTGTCCCTATCACCCCCTTTCTAGATGAAGCTTAGAGAGGCTAAGAAACTTGCCCACAGCCACACACCTGATCAAAGGCAGAACTAGGATTCAAACCCCACCTGATTTTCTAGTCTAAGGTCTGAACCTCTAAGTGGTGGTACCCTTCCCATGTCTGCTCCAGGCTTCTCAGGCACTTCTTCAGGGCTGCTCCCTACACCTGGCAGCTGCCCAAGGCTGGGGCTACCCACATAGTAGCCCTCTCAACTCCATTCACCATATCTGGTCTGATCCTATGATTTCATTTTAACTCAACATTTCTATTATTGAGTTAAATAGTAACCCTTATTATTACCCATACTGCTCATATGCCAGTGATGAAAGGACATCATTGGAGAAAGCACACTTCAATCACCTTGTCCAAGGACTTTGATATGGAATACTCTGATTTATTACTTAAGTCTTCTTTTTTTCCTGGTTTCCTCCAAGCTCTTAACTACTCAAGTCTAGCCCCAACACCCAAATTAGGTGGCTGTTGACCACTCCCAGGCATTTACCCTGTCAGTCCCCTGGAACTGCCACTTTTTAATACTGCAGTTCTGTTAGCCTCCAGAGTCTCCAGCACCTGAGTTCATCATAGTAATAGAAGGAAAATTGCAAAGCAGTGCTTTAAACCCTGCTCATTACACCCTCTCTAGGTATTTACTTTACATTACTGCAAATCTCAAAATATTATCAACCATCATTTACAATTTCAGTTGGAGTTGATGGCTCAGTGTTCTCCACAGACACAGGCTTCCACAGATTGCATGGAATGATTGGTTCCATTTTTCTCATTGTCTGCTTTCTCTGTCAACAAAAATCCCATTTTAATTCTTTTTTTTTTTTCCAATTTAATTTTATTGTTGTTATATTACATCCATCCCCTTTTTACTCCCCTCTGTCCCCTTCCCCACCCACTCCCCCACAAAGTCAATCCCACTTGTTATCCATGTCCATGGTTCTTCCTTGCTAGTTCCTTGACTAAACTGCTCCCCTTCTTTGCCTCCTCATCCTACCTTCCCCCTCCCACCTCCCCTCTGCCCACTGAAGGTCTATTCATTGTATTCATGTATCTGGTTCTGTTTTGCTTGTTTGTTTGTTTTTTCATTATTGTCCTGAAATGGGTAAGATTATATGGTATTTGTCTTTCACTGACTGGCTTATTTCACTAAGCATAATGCTCTCCAGTTCCATCCATGTTGTTACAAAGGGTAGGAGTTCCTTCTTTCTTTCTGCTGTGTAGTATTCCATTGTGTAAATGTACCAAAGTTTTTTGATCCAATCATCAATTGATAAGCACTTACACTGTTTCCAACACTTGGCTGTTATAAATAGTGCTGCTATGAACATAGGGGTACATAGGTTCTTATGAATTGATGTTTCAGGGTTCTTCGGGTATAGTTCTCGTAGTGGAATTGCTGGATCAAAAGGCAGTTCCATTTTTAGTTTTTGAAGGAAACTCATGCTGTTTTCCATAGTGGCTGCACCAGCCTGCATTCCCACCAACAGTGCACTAGGGTTCCCTTTTCCCCACATCCTCGCCAACACTTATTGTTTGTTGATTTGTTGATGATTGCCATTCTGACAGGTGTGAAGTGGTAACCTATTGTGGTTTTAATTTACATCTCTAATGGCTAGTGATGTTGAGCATTCTTTCATATGCCTTTGGGCCCTTTGCATGTCTTCTTCAGAAAGGTGTCTGTTCAGGTCCTTTGCCCATTTTTTAATTGGGCTGTCTGTCTCCCTGGTGTTGAGTCACATAAGTTCTTTACATATTTTTGAGATCAAACCCTTGTCTGAGGTATCATTGGCAAATATGTTTTCCCTTTTAATTTTGCTGGTGTTTTCTTTAGCTGAACAGAAAATTTTCAGTTTGATATAGTCCCTTATGTTGATTTGTTCTTTTATTTCCTTTGCGCTTGGAGGCGTACCAGTAAACATATTTCTGCATAGGATATCTAAAATTTTACTGCCTACATTTTTCTCCAGGACCTTTATGGTGGCACTGCTTATGTTTAAATCCTTTATCCATTTTGAGTTTATTCTGGTGTATGGTGTAAGTTGGTGGTCTAGTTTTATTTTTTTGCATATTGCTGTCCAGTTCTCCCAACACCACTTGTTGAAGAGATTGTTTTTACTCCATTTTATGTTCCTCCCTCCTTTGTCGAATATTAATTGACCATAGAGTCCTGGGTTTATTTCTGGGCTCTCTATTCTGTTCCATTGATCTACATGTCTATACTTATGCCAGTATCAGACTGTTTTGATTATAGTAGCCTTGTAGTATAATTTGATGTCTCTTGAAGACAGCATATATGTGGGTCATGTTTTCTTATCCATTCAACTACCCTATGTCTTTTGATTGGTACATTTAATCCATTTACATTTAAGGTTATTATTGACTGATACTTATTTATTACCATTTTTCACCTTTGTACCTGTGTTCCTCGCTGTCTCTCAGCATTTCTTCATTTTTTTAAAGCAGACGCTTTAGCATTTCTTGAACTGCTGGTTTGGTGGAAATGTATTCTTTTAGTCTCCTTTTGTCTGGGAAACTCCTTATTCCACCTTCCATTTTGAATGACAGCCTTTCTGGGTAGAGTATTCTTGGTTGCAGGCCTTTTTTTCACCATTACTTGGAATATTTTTTGCCATTCCCTTCTGGTTTGTATTGTTTCTGTTGAATAATCATTTGGTAAACTTATCAGAGCTCCCTTTTATGTTATTTGCTGTTTCTCTCTTGATTCTTTTAGGATTCTCTCTTTGTCTTTGAAATTTGCCATTTTAATTATAATGTGTCTTGAAGTGGGTCTGTTTGGGTTCATCTTCATTGGGACCCTCTGAACTTCCTGAACTTGAGTAATGTTTTCACTCATCATGTTAGGGAAATTTTCTACATTACTTTTTTGAACAGGTTTTCCATTCCTTGTTTCTCTTCTCCTTCTGGTATCCCTATGATATGGAGATTATTGTATTTCTTATTGTCCTGCAGCTCTCTTAAAACCTCTTCAGTTTTGTTCAGCCTTTTTTCATTCTGTTGTGCTACCTTGGAATATTTTTCTATGTTGTCCTCCAGCTCATTGATCCAATCCTCTGCTTCCTCTAGCCTGCTTTTGATTAGTTCTACTGTATTCTTCAATTTAGAAATTGTATTCTTCATTTCCTCCTGGCTCTTACTGATAGTTTCTATGTCCTTTTCAACGCTGGTGTAATTCTTAGTAAGTTCCTTGTAGCTTCCCTGGAGTTGTTTGTAGTTTTCTTTGAGCTGGCTGAGTTGGTTGAGCTTCTCTATCATCATTATTTTGAATTCCATATCTGATAGTTTGCTTGCCTCTATCATTTTGTAACCTTTCTGGGGATTCCTCCTTTCATTTTGGTGTTGGATTATTTCTTTTTATCCCCATTTTTAGGTTTCATTCTATTGAAACCCAACTGTGATGAGTTGCCAGGCTAAGGAACTGCTAGGCTGGAAGGATTGATGCTGTTGTAATCCTATCAATCTGTGATCCACTGCCAGGCTCAGATGCAGCTTGGGGTGATGGACAAATTCAGTTGTAAATCAATTAGTAAGCTACCAAACTCAGGCTCTGCTGGGCTAGACAGAGAGGTTCAATGGATCAGCTGCCAGCTCAGGTGCAGCTTGGTGGGACAAATTCAGATGTAAATCAATGAATCTGTTATCAGCCACCAGATTCAGGTGCCACTGGGCTAGGCAGCAAGATCCAATAGTAATCCAATGAATCTCTATTCAGCTACTAGGCTTAGGAGATGCTGGGCTAGACAGCAAAGTTTAATTTTAATCCAGTGAATCTGTGATTAGCCACCAGGCTCAGGTGGCGCTGGGCTGGACTGAAAGATTCTAGTGTTAAATAGAACAATTGGGACATCTGGTCAAGATGAAGGCATAGGTGGACATTCTTTGCCTGCTTGCAAAACCATAGAAAGAATTACAATCAGATCTCAAAACAAATAACACATAGAACTGTCAGGTAATAAAGCTTATGGAAATCTGACAACCAAGGATTTAAAGAAGACAAAGTCATCCAAATGGGTAGGAGGGACAGAGTAGCGGAGATGGGCAGAGGCACGATGTAGCGTGGAGAGGTGGTAGTGGTAGTGGTAGTGGAATGGATAGTCCCACAATCGCATATGTGGATAAAAATTGGAAGGGATACCAAGGGAGCAAGAGATCTTAGTCCCAGGCCAGACTACCCAGCCCAAGTTTCTGGAATGAGGAAGATAAACCCCCAGTACCTCTGACTGTAAAATAACAGGTTGGGGCAGCAGAAGAAACTACCATATTTTCACTGCTTTACGGGTCCACACAGACTTAGAATGGATGCAAACTCATCCACTCTGGGTTTCACCACCAGAGAAGCAGCAGAAAGGGCGTCAGTCACATATGAGGAGTGGATGAAGTGGCTAGAAATGGGGTGAGTGCTGGGAAAACCTCCAGAATCCAGGCAGCAGCATTGTTTCCTACATGAGCCCTCTCCCAGCATAGAGCCACAAAGCAGTGATGCGGGTCACCCTGCCCTGGCATATACTTAAGGCTCCACCCCACGCAACTTAACAGGTGCACTATGGGAGTCAAAGCAGCTCTACCTAATACCCAGAAACAAACACAGGAAGGCTGCCAAATTGAGGAGACAAAGAAATATATACCAAATTAAAGAACCGAACAAAACTTCAGAAAAAGAACTAAAGAAAATGGAGATAGCTACCCTATCATATGCAGAGTTCAAAACAGTGGTGATCAGGGTGTTCAGAGAACTCGTTGAGTGTGGCAACAACATAAAGGAAGAAATGAAGGTTACTCTAAGTAAAATAAGGAAAAATCCACAGGGAAGCAACCGTTCCAGGAGAGGATGCTGAAATATAAATCAACAATTTGGTAAGGAAGAAATAAATATTCAACCAGAACAGAAAGAAAAAGCAAGAATTCAATGACAAAAAAATGAGGATAGGCTTAGGAACCTCTGGGACAATTTTATTTTTTTAATTTTTAATTTTTAAAAATCTTATTTATTTACTTTTAGAGAGATGGGAAGAGAGGGTGAGAGAAAGAGAAACAGCAATGTGCCAGAGATACATAGATCAGTTGCCTTTTGCATGCCCCCAACTGGGGACCTGGCCTGTAACCCAGGCATGTGCCCTGCTTGGGAATTGAACCAGAGATCTTTTGGTTCACAGGTTGGTGCTCAATCCACTGAGCCACACCAGCTGGGGCTGGAACAATTTTAAATGTACCAACATCTGAATCATAGGGGTGCCTAAAGGAGAAGATAAAAAGCAAGAAACTGAAATCTTATTTGAAAAAATAATGGAAGAAGACATTCTTAATTTGGCAAAGGAAATAGACATACGTGTTCAGGAAGCAAAGAGAATTCCAACTAAGGTGGACACAAAGCAGACCACAACAAGACATATCATAATTAAAATGCCAAAGGTTAAAGATGAAGAGAGAATCTTAAAAGTCAGAAAAGGCATAAAGTAAACACCTGGCAGCCCTTCCCTGCCCTCGAGTGTGTCGTTGGAGCAGGAGCTGCCTGAGGAACAATGGGGGAAAAAAAAGAAAAAAAGAAAAGCAGAGAGTTACCTACAAAGGAGTTCCCATAAGACTATCAGCTGACTTCTCAGAAGACACTTTGCCCACAAGAAGGGACTGGCAAGAAGTATTCAATGTGATGAAATGCAAGAATCTCCAACCTAGATTACTCTATCCAGCAAAGCTATCACTTAGAATGGAAGGGCAGATAAAGTGCTTCCCAGACAAAGAAAAGCTAAAGCCATTATTATATGAAATGTTAAAGGGACTTATTTAAGAAAAAGGCCAAAATCATGAACATTATAAAGGCAACAAACTCACAACTATCAAAACTGCATCTAAAGATAAAACTAAGCAAACATCTAGAGCAGGAACATAATCATAGGTATGGAGATTGTTTGAAGGCTTATCAGCTGGGAAGGGAAGGGGAGATATGGTGCACAGGGATTGAGAAGCATAATTGGTAGGAACAAAATAGACAGGGAGATGCTAAGAATAGCATAGGAAATAAAGAAGCCAAGGAGCTTATAACTCATGGACATGAGCAAGGCAGAGTCTGCTGGAAGGAAAGAGGGTACTGGGTAAGGAGAGGCAAAGGGTAAAAATTGGGACAACTGCAATAGCATAATCAACAAAATATACTTAAAAATAGAACAATTGACCTGCAATTAGTTTTGGTATAACCATAAGTGAATAATAAACCAGTCAAGTCCCATATTTATATAATGCAGTGATGCCAATAGCCTCCTCATGAAAAAACTCCAGAATTTCTAGGTTATTAGTTACTCAGCACACTAATCCATTAAACTTAAATACAATTTCTACATCATCATTTTTCAAAATATATAAAACTACCATTACCTCAACCAGTAGCTCCGAAGGAAACACCTTTAAGACAGTTATAATGGAAACTCCAACTTCAGGATATATCCCTCAACCGCCATAGCAGTTGTATAACCAAAACCCACCAACATTCCTCCCAAATAAATTTTAGAAACTATTAAATCTGAAAAGGATTTGTGTAAGTTCATTGCAATACCATAATGAATTCCACCACTTACAATCAATCATAGCCCACCATAAATAGGTGAAAGTTTTAAAGAAACTCCTACAAAGCTAAACACAAAAACAATACTTAAATATAGTATATATCATTATTATTCTCATGTGGAATTTAACCATGACTAATGACATAAAAATTATCATTCTGTTTCAAGTATAAAAATGTTAATGACCAACATCCCAAAAGACCATTCACTCATCAAAATTATCAACAATTCGTGTTGATATGCTAGCTTCATCAAATATCTCAGTATGATGATACTTTGGTTCCCTCTTAGGAATCTGCTTAATTTACAAATTTTAACAGGACTATTCTTCTATATACGTTACACATCAGACACAATAGCTGCCTTTTCCTCAGTAACCCGAGATGTAAACCCACAGCGCATGTGTATTTCCTATTTGCTTGTTTACTCATATAGAACAGAGGCCTATCCTATGGATCTACACCTTTATAAACATGAAATAGTGGGATCATTTTATACTCACAGTGATAGCCACAGTGTTCATAGGTTCTATTCTACCATGGGGACAAACATCCTTCGGAAGTGCAGTAGTCACCACTAGTCTTCTCAGCTGTTCTTCATATCAACATCAGCATCCTTGAATAAAGGTAAGGGGACTCTCATCTCAGCTGATAAAGCTTCTCACACCTGATTCTCTGCTTTTTACTTCATATTTTCATTCACCATTTCAGCCCTACTAATTATGCGTCTACTATTTCTCCATGGAACAGGATCTAATAACCCATCAGGAATCTCAACTGACCTGGACAACATTCCATTTCACCCATACTCACAGTTAAAGGCATCCTGGGACTCTGATTCCTAATTGCAATACCATTTATTTCCGTCTGATTTTCACCTGACCTCCTAGGAGATCCAGGCAGCCGTACTTCAGGCAGCCCTCTATATTTCCCCACACATAAGCCAGAATGAAGTTTCTTATGCTCTGAGGTGCCAGCCTACACTGCCAGGACTGACCACCAAAGCAGAAGGTAAATCCAGGTTTGCTAGCTCCAAGCAGATCCTCTTTATAGTCCCCTTGAGGAACTAGATAAGGAAATTGTGGGTTTTATAGATGACTTCAACCCTGTCTCTTTTGACTCTATATCTAACCTTCTCTAGAAAGTTTTCTGTAGGTAATTGCTGAGGTGGTAGCTACAGAGGGAAAACTTCTATACACTTTTTGTTAAAGTAGGTCCTGTCTGATAGGTGGTGTGGCCCTCAAGGCTGAGGGAGGCCCAGGGTCAGTTAGGCCCTCACAGATACTTTTCAAATGAAATGACAGAGCTGAATAGCTCAGCAGTATTGCTTTAATACAAGAGCAAGTTGGGACGGTGAGGTGATTCCTTGGTGGACGCAGTTGGCCCCGGCAGATCTCATGGGCTGGCTCTTCCAGAGAAAGTTGGCACCCCCTGAAGATGGCACCACATAGCAGATCCAGGGCCCTGATGTGCATTTGTGCGGTGCATTCAACTTTGACCCCCCCCCCCCCCCAAGAGATAGGCCCAAGTCCTAACCCCCAGAATCTGTGAATGTGACCTAATCTGGGGAAAGTGCCTTTGCAGATGTAACTAAGCTTAGGCTCCTGAGATGAAAGCATCTTGGATTTAGGGTGGTTCTAAATCCACCAACAGGTTCCTAATGAAAGAAGCAGAGGGATGGTTTGAGACCCAGACACGCAGGAGAAGGGGCTGTGTGGAGATGGAGACAAGAAACCAGAGTGATGGGGCCACAAGCCAGGGAACACAGGAGCCACCAGAAGCTGGAAGAAGAAAACAAGGATTCTCCTCCAGAGCCCTCAGAGGGAGCGTGGCCCTGCTGACAGCTTGGCTTTGGACTTGGGGCCCCAGAACTGTGAGAGAACATCCAGCTGCTGTTTAGGCCACCACATTTGTGACTATATGTGAAGGTTTCCCTAGGAAACTGAGAGGGGACCTTGGCTCCTTATCTTGGGTTCTCTCTTACTGGTTACACTCCATCAGTCTCCACCCCAGAGTAAGAGGTTATGTATTAACAGTGAGAAATGTAACCGAGAAAAGAGGCCTCCAGTGGTGCAGTACACCGCCCTCTATGAGCAGAGCCCCTGGGCAAACAATCCCATGCTGACAGTTGTCCCTCTTCACAAAGGCTGCCCAGCTCAGGCACTGAGGGGGACCCCCTCTCTGCTAGCCCAACCAGGGGCAGCCTGGCTGGGCAGCTTCGGGATATCTAGGAGTACCTCCCTCCCCACAGGGGTGCACAGCCAGCTTGGCTTCCCAACTTCCTCTCTTCCCATGGGGCTTTGGGCCTCACAGTCATCCTGCGAGTCTACTCTCTGCAAGCAGCTCACCAGGACCCTGCCCACCACGTGATCCCCACAGGCCATTGTCCTCATGAGTCACCTTGAGTTTTGGATGTTTCCAATTTCTTTGGTCACATTTGGCTAACAATTCCCGTACCTGGCTACTTCCATCTTTTATATGTGAGTTTCTTCTAGTTTCACACTAAGAAAAATTCTCAAGCTCGCTTAGAGCAGGGAGGCACCTCATGGTTGGGACTCCACATTCATTGGCAAAAGCTGACATGGTTTCCCTGTGCTCCAACCATGGAACACAGCTGGTCCTTTTTAAGTGAACCGAGCAGCCATTGACACGATGCCAAAGTGATGTCCTTTCATTGGTGTTGAATACAGGGCAGGTTTGTTTTTATTACTGTTTTCTTTCTGTGTGTATGTGTGTGTGTGTGTGTGTGTGTGTGTGTGTGTGTGTGTAAAAGAGACAGAGAAACACAGGGAGATGAAAGAGTGTGTGTGTGTGTTTTGGGTTGGGAATTCAGTCACCAGCCACCACTTCCTCTAACTCTAACTGAAGAGACAGACTTTGAAGTTCTTATCCTTTTTCCTTTTAGTCATAAAATCCTAAGATTCCATGGCGTTCACCTTAGGAGAATTTAAAACAAAAAAATAATGAGTTCACAGTGCTTTCAACAGCTTGAGCTTACAGAGAACTCCAAATCCACAAAGGAAAATAAACCTTTCAGACTTTCTTCCTCCCAGGAGACAAGACTGCTGTGGGCAGGGGGTTTAGGGTTAGCCCCTTTCCCTGGGGGCAGCACAGGCTCTCCCATCCAGGCCCTACTGCCCATTTGTTGGCAGGTTTCCTTGACCCCTATAAAAAGAGACAGTGAAGCCAAGACCTTGCCTTGGAGGAAAACATAGATACACAGAAGTGAAAAAGCTGAAAACAATCTGATGAGCTGCTTAATCTCAGATTCTCCAGCTCCATGTCAGTCATTCCTGGACTTGCCTTTAAACCCAAGAGCTCCATCTGGGTCTCCAAGTGTCAGATGGACACTCTCACTGCAACCTTGCATGCTGGCCTCTGTGGAGGGCTGTGCTCTGTGTTTCCATGTTGTTCCTTCTTTGCGTTGTCTGCCCTATGTTTGTGCACATGGTTTAGGGAGTGGTGATGGATCCCTCAGAAATCTTCCTCCTTGTGAAGCTAGTTAGGCTCACCATTGTCAGTACTCAGCTCTGTCCAGTGGAAAGACCACCAGGTGATTTATGGGGAGTTATGTTCCAGACAGACCAGGCAAAGGCCAGAGGTACTGTCTGAGGATGTATGTATTCAGATGTAGCCTGAGAATAATGTGGCCCAGTTCAGATCTAGTTTTTCTAGAGTTATTTATTTATTCATTCATTAATTTATTCCACCCTAGATCCACTTATTGTGTGCCTTTCCTGTGCCAGTCAATGTGCTGACACCTGGGGATAGAATCATGAACAAAATTCACATTGATCCTGCCCTCACCCGAGTGCTGGGTTTTCCGTTCCTAACACTGAGGAAAGGCTCCACACAGAACAGGTCTGCCTCCTCGCTGCCCCAAGTGTGTGGACACTGGGGTTCAGTGTTAGGCTAGGATGTCCCATCTTTGCCCCTGGTCTGCAGTGAGCCCAGACCCCTGTCACCCCTGTATCACCTACCTCTCTGGCCCTGGACCTTGCTCTTTCAGGCACAGAGCACCCTCTGTTGGTGACCTAGACCCGGTGCCCTGGCCTCTGGCTGAGATGCAGCACGGCACTCATAGCCTTTTTGTCTCTTGTGACCCTGTGCGTATTGTCCACCCACCCACCCATCTGTGCACCCACCCAAAAAGTCCCCACTGAGTGCCAGGCCTGCCCCTGGAGTTGGGGATATATAAATGAACAAAGCAAATTTGCAGTCTTTTCACAGATTTCAAGTTCAACCCCCTTCCCTTGAATGAGGACCCCAGTGCTGGTACATGGACTGGGAATGGGGTGCTCCATGGGTCCTGTAATCTCTCAAAGGACCTGGGCTGAGAGGTGCTCCTGTCATGTGAACACTTCATGTTGTCTTTCGCTTCCTAGAATTCCTGACCTAAGGGGGCAGTCTTGTCCCCACTCTGTTCTACATGCGAATACTGGGCTTAATTCCTCTGGGGACAAAGTCCTACCCTCACACCTACCTCCATCCTCATGCTCCTAAATGGAGACACACTGACACTGGACATGACTAAGGTGGGATAAATCTCACTCAGGACCTTCTGCCACCTTCCCTCCAGCCAATCATTGTTGCTCTTAAACGCATCTGTCTGTCTCCGCCCTGAGGATCCTGGTCCCTCACCGACACCTTCCACCGTTTCAAGGCCATTCTGCACACCTTAATTCTCAACAATGTCTCTGGGGAACCTCACCCTGTTTTTCTTGCTCCAACAAGGCTCATGGACTTGCAGGAGTTGTGTGAAAGGGGCCCTCCAGAGGCCAAACAGAGTCACCACAGCCCTCAAAACTACAATCACCCTCTTTCTGGAGTGCTCACTGGGAGAAAGCACAAGCTTTTTTGTTTTTCCCTTCTGTTTCTGTGGTTGGCCTCTTTTAAACTTTTGTTTTCATATTATTTAGCTATCATTCACACAGCATACAATTCCAATTCAGTGGTTTTTAGTATATTTGCAGTGTCTTGCCACCATCACCACGATCAACTTCAGGACATTTTTCTTGTCCCCCAAAGAAATCCCTTACCCACTCATAGTCATTCCCCATTTCTCCCCACCCACCTCCAGCCCCAGGCAACCATGAACCTGCTTTTTGTCTGCGTGTTGGTCTATTCTGGACAATTCATATAATGGAACTATGTGATATGTAGCCTTTTCTTGTCTGGCTTCTTTCACAAAACAAGCTTTTGTTCCTTATTTCATTTCCGCTCTCATTAGAGTGATGGTATTATTTAGCAATCAAATTGAGGCACTCTAGAGTGAGAGGATGCTCTTAATAATTAACCTGGGGACAATCGTCAAGAACCGGGGCCACACCTGGTAGAGGTGCAGACATCCTTCCTTCAGCTGAAAATGGTTATACAACGCACCCTTGTACCCCCTCTGAATGTGTCCACCTCCCCTACCCAAAAATCAAAATTGTCAAATCTCTCAGTAACCTCAGGAACCAAAGTTCATTTACTTCTGGAGTTGCTAATTAATGCTCTGTTTACAGCCAAATCTTGCTTATGAGTTATGGGAGATAGGAAACTCATATCCATTACAAGAATGAAAACTGGCAGTTTGATTTTTCATTTTTGAAGCCTGAAATGTGACTGCCTAGGGTGCAAACTGCAAAAGAAAGCAGATGCAGAAAACAAAGCTGTGATGACAAATGTGGAAAGGACGTCCTAAAGCAGGGGCCATCAAAAGCTATATGAAAACAAAAGTTTAATGGGGGGAGGGGAGGGCAGTCGTGGTCTCAGCTCTGAAAGGAGCAGCATGATTATTCATTGCTGTGCTGTTAACTGTGCCTGGCTGAATGTCCTCTCTCACTGTGATAGTCTGTCCCAGGCTCTTTGAGATACCCTTCGAAAAAGTTTTCAGTGTTTGCAAGCAAATGACAAAGTTATTTTTTCATTCTAAGTATCTGTTGGGTAGAGATAGAAGTCATACCTGTTTGACTTCCCCTGACAAATGAGCTTGGGGAAACCGACGCTTGTAACTCCTGCACTAAGGCTTCTTCAGACAAGATGTCTGTACACCAAATATTGGCATCATCGTCATTAACGCACTCTGGTGGCCCACCACGTACAAGACTCTCTGCCTCGGAGCAGTTATACGCAGTGACCACGAAGTCAGCTTCCCCTGATTTTTGCTCTGCTCACACCCCTGTCTCAGCGTTGAACCTAAATTCTCTGAGGAACTGAGATTTTTTAAATGATTTATTTGTGTGCTTGATTCACTAACAAGGGCAGTTTGGGGCTACCTGTCAAAATGTGCTCAGGGATTGCATGGCTGTGTGAAAGCTGACTTTGGTTCCTGCAACTGGGGGACAGACTCCGTGTTGGGGGCCAGACACTGGGTATTGACACTTCTAGGCCAAGGAAGCCCCTCACACCAGTTCAGCTCCTGGGCCAGATGCAGGGGAGAGTCTGCTCCCCCAGGCAGCTTTTGTTTGTGTGTTTCATATCTGAGCTCATCCATCTGGCTCCCCTTCGCCACCTTTTTCTCTATTTACATCCACCAACTTCAATTTGTCTTCCAGCTCTTCCCGAACCAATTATGCTATAGACAGATTAAGTCAATTTCTAGGCCAGATGCGCGGATGCATCCTTTTCTGCATTGAAAGTAATCACTGTTGGTTCCCAGCCAGCTGCAGGATTTTCAGATCCTTAAAGCTCTAGGAGAAATCCACAGAAACGTCTGACCCTGGCACAATCCCCAAATTCATTTATGGGGGGAAATGGGGACACTGGTTTCCTGCGAGTGTGGAAAACACCTCAGATGTAGGTCAGAGCACCCAGCCTCTCATGCAGCCAGGCAGGACACCTGGCCTAGATCTTGTGCGGCTCTTTGCCTACAGCATTCCTCATAAGCTGGTCACACACCACTTCTAGGCAGGTTCAGCCACCAGCAGAGGCTCCCAGCATTTGTCCACCAGATCTTGCCACTGAGAAGCTGAGATTTTCTTGTCAGTATGATGCTCCCCACTTTGTTGCTTATTTGGATGCTGTTTGTAGAAATGCCTCCATATTTTCAAGGTACCTGGTAAGTTTAAGATGGGACCAGGAAAAGGCCTCCACTGATGCATCATGTGAGGTATTTCCCAGAGAAAATAGCTTCTGTCATCCCCCCATCGGGACAGAAAAGTGAGTCCTTAGCTGGAGCTCAGTGAGCACTTAACAAACAGGTGTGCGTGCCACTAAGAAAAATACAAATGCATCAGGATTCCTTTCCAATGAGGAGCTGCCTACAGGCAGATGCTTCCTTGCCATTCCTGCTTCTACCAAGGTCTCTCATGACTCCCAAGAAAAAAGCAAGGCTCACAATCCAGCATGTAAAAGGACTCCCAGCTGCCTCAGGGATCTCTGTGAGGTGGGGTGGAGGTGGGCAGAGGAATCTGCACTGTAAGCCAGCATCCAGGTTAACTGGTGCAGGGAGGCACATGGTGGCATGGCTTCCCTTTGACTTCCAGGATGCTTCGCTGCAAACACAGGTGCTCTTCATGTGGCCCTCTAGGTGTCATTAGCGTGCTCCCATCCACTCCCACCTGCAACCTTACATATAGGCAGAAAAACACAGTCCCATTCTGACCCAAGTCACCCTAGAGGAGCCCTTTGTCCAAGGGTCTGAGGGAAAGAGGGATCTAATGTCACCAGCAACTATCACAACACCATAGGTCAACCCTGAAGGTCAAGTCTTTTAAAATAAAACTAACCCTCATGTATTGATTATCGACATTGCCAATAACTACGTATAGACTTTTCTCTCTCTATGTATATCATTTGATATGATTTAAGGAACACTTACAGGTGCCCCAAGGAGGGCAGCCTTCCTGTGGAAGGGGACAGCATTTGTAAAAACCCTGTGTAAAAGAGTGGTTGCTCCTCAAAGTGTGCTCCACAGAACGGTGGCCTGAGCAACACCTGAGAGCATATTAAAAATTACCACATTAAAAATCACCTCCTGAACCCGCATTTTAGACAGACCTGCAGTGATCTGCAAGCACATCAAAACTAAAGAGGCCCAATTCTGATCCTTTCGACCCCTGCAAGCTAGGATTCACGAGGCACTATTATTGATATCTTCTCTAGCTTTTGTCGTAACAAATAAAACTCCCTGCCCATGCCTTGCTTTTTTTCTTTTAAAGGCATGAGCACAGCTTCCTAGTAATAAGTAGTTTTTGAAGCCAGAGCTGAGCATGCATTACTGGCTGCAGCAGGCAGAGCATCTAAAGCAGGCAAACGCTGACTGTCCCCAGGAAACAGGAGGGACAGCTTGCATGTCCTGTTAGCCAAGCCATACCAACTCTTCAAAGTAGGCTTTGAGGACCGTAAGCACACTGCTCCCTCCTTTTACCCCTCTCATCCACAATGCCCAGCTCAAGCCTGGATTAATAAAATGGCTTTAAGACCTTAGCTGTTTGCTGATCAACTGGGACACCTGGGCTGGAGGAACAGATGGCCACAGTCATCGTTTCCTGGTGCAGACTTGGGGCACAAGCAGCTGGCTTCCCTCTGGTTTCCATCCCTGTGAAAGTGTAATTTCAGGTCTGTCAGCCTCCACCACAGAGGGCTCTCAGCTGTATAGTCAGACCACCTGCCAATGGCCACCATATTTTCAGGCTTTGCTGCAGTGGGTATGTTTAAATAAGACAGGTAGGTGTCTCTGCCCTGCTGCCTGGGCTTGGCCGAAGTGGGATGAGGGTTGAGGGAGCCCGAGGGGAACCTGTGGGGCCCTTTCTCACAGATTAAATTTCCTATACTGCCCCCCAAGGCCCCTGCCACCTCCCCTACCCACCCAGTAGGAAGCAGCCTCTCCTATACCATGTTCTTAGCCCCTTGGAGCCCTTAGAGTTACCCTGGGAGGATGTCATGCATGGGGCCTCCTCTGTGGAGTTAGTGATAATGTGGTGTTTGGGGACCTAGCTGTGTACATTGCTGTAAATGCGGGAGAGCTGCTGGTGTGTGTGTGTGTGTGTGTGTGTGTGTGTGTGTGTGTGTGTGTAGGGAATGCCCACCCAGGATGGAACCATCAGATGAGCTGTGACAGGGTTTGAGTCTTCTAGAATTCTGCTCTGACATGTCATCCAAAATAAAGCATGCTCTCCCTGAGGAATAATCAAATTAAGTGTAACTAATTGCCTGATGTGCTAGCTGCAAGCTGAAGGGAAGAAAAAGGCTTCCATGTTGAGCTTGGAGCTGGCACTATTGTGCCTCAACCATCTGTCCACACCAGGGGTGTCCTTTTGACCTCTAAGCTGTTCTACCACAGAATAAGGAACCCTCAGGACAGGATTTCAAACACTTTCCTCTGAGCCAAAGTGTTAAGTTTGGAGGAATGTCCTCTAGTCCTCACACAGTCTTGTTTGGCACAGGTGTCCCCTGGTTGGCAGACAGAGCAATATTGCACGTCATCGCTGAGAGGTGACAGGGAGGGAGGAGGCTTGTCAACAAACCGCCAGCATCAGATGCAGAAACTGCTGCAAAGAAAAACCCTTCTCTCAGTCAGCAGTTTTCTCAGTTACAGAATGTTGACAATATTAAATCCGTCACAAAGCTTTACTGAGGAACAAATGAGAAGACATAAATGAAACACCTTGCGCACTTCAGGTTTGGGTAAATGTTTATAGGATCTGGAACCATATTATTTAGCACTGGGTAGAATTGGAGCAGCACAGATCCATCTGGAGTTACTCCCCAAGGGTCAGTTTCCTGGAGCACCATGTGGCCATCACGTAAAAGTAATTTGACCCAAAGGTATTTGTGTTCCTTGCAGAGTTCTACTGTATTTACAGAGGATTCCTGAGAGAGGTGCATCAGGAGGCTTGTGGAGACTGACAAGAAAGAATATGAATGCCTTCCAGCCAAGCTTCTTTTGAACCCAGGTGCCCCTTAATCAGTCCGACCCTCCCATCGGTGGGCACAGGTAAACTAAGAGAGGGTGGCCTCCTGACCATGCCCAGCTCTTAGGGATACGTTGGAAAATGTCGATTGGAGAGAGTTAGCACTCCCTACAACCTTACAACCAAGTTTTAATTAAAGTAGCTCTCAAATCAAATAATGTTTTTAAATATTTTAAAAACAAATATTTATTAACAAAGCAGCTCATCCACTCTGTTTTGCAGGTTTGCAGATGTCAAAGCTGCCTACTACTTAGGTGTCCTGATCCCCACCTGTGTGACAGGCACACATGACAGTGTTCTGATGCAGCTCTGTAACCTTCATGGTCAGCATCAGGCACAGGGATACTCTTGATGCCATTGCTGGACACAGGCCTGTTCACTCTTGTCGAGTGTCCCCTGAGGAATACAGACCATAGATGCGACTAGATAGCTATTCTCTGTTCAAGGTGGGGCATGTCTTTAAAATATTTAGGCCAACTTCTTAACAGTTTGATTTTTATCATTGAAAAATGTTCATTATATTGATTACCAACTAATTTTAGTAATCAGTACCCTACTCAATACTTATTAACAATACTTATTAACAAAGCCTTAAGATTGCTTAAGATTTGGGTACCAGAAGCATTTGAATATCAACGCTTGAGTATTGACTCAGTATTTCTGGAGTATGGATCCTCAAAATTGACAGTTGATTTCTCTAGAATTGAAGCTTGAACTAACCACAACTACACAATATCATATAGTTTATGTGGGACTGTTCTACACAGATACTATACCATAGAGTTACTATGAGTTCTATAAATAATAAGTACATGCTGAGTGCTGTTTCTACCATATGACTAGCTCTGGACACTGTGGAGCTTTAAAAAGTGGTAAGATTTACTGCTTTTTAAGTAATGTATGAATCAGTTGAGAAGATACACACACACACACACATACACATACATATAAATATACATATATACATACATACATATATACATATATGCTTATGTATTTATAAATGCACATATATGTATGTATACATGTATATATGTGTGTGCGTATACACCTATGTGTGTGTGTATGAAACATTTAGAGAGAAGGGAGAAAGAGAATGCACAAACCAAAGTTCTGAGATGGGGTCATTACTAAGGACCTGGTAAGTCAAGGACAGAGGTCTTGAATTTGCCTGTGCAGTGGGCAGAGTCTGAACAGACAGAGAGGGAGAGGAAGAGGATGCCCAAAGTTTGATGTGTAAATCAGTCACATGAGGGCCATTTTGCCCATCTTCTGTTGGAAGATGTGACCTGAGACCGGGCCAACTTCATGGTCAACTTGGGCAGGTTTGCACCACATCCTTGGTTGTCCAGTTCTGTTCTGCTTTTTATGGGGAGCAGCTACCATCTTGTCCCCATCCCTCCTGGAAGTACACCATAACAGGCCACTCCTAGACTGCTGGGCTCTACAGGGCTTGTCAGATGCAGCCAGGGGACCCTGTTTAAGATACTTTAATTTTCACCATATGTGTAAGCATTGACTTACTAATTTTGCAAGCATTATTTAAGTATTTGGGAAAGCTTTATTATACAACCAAAGCTCTTAAAAAGAAAATTAAATATATTTTCATTAGAAATGTACTTTGAAGTATTCAAGGGAATTTTTTTTAATTTAGTTTCAAAGTCTTCTTGTAAACAATTACATGAATTTAAATAGATTTATAGCCAAAATGATAAGATCTGTTAAGTTTAACTTAAAAGCTTGGGAAAACTTGTGCTTTAGAAAGTGTTACTTAAAAAAAAAAAATAAACCTGAATATAATTTTTAACACCAAAGTCACCTTTTCTGTGCTCAGAGCCTCTTCCTAGGACGGCAAAAACCTTACACTAGCGAAGGTAGATAAAAGAAACCAGGTATCTGGCCCTGGCTGGTGTGGCTCAGTGGATTGAGCACCAGCCTGAGAACCCATGGGTCACTGATTCGATTCCCAGTCAGGGCACGAACCCAGGTTGCAAGCCAGGTCTCCAGCCAGGTCCTCAGCTGGAGACAGAGGAATGGCAACCATTACCGATGTTTCTCTCCCTTTCTTCCTCCCTCTCTTCCCCTCTCTCTAAAAATAATGAATAAAATCTTAATAGAAACGAACAAAGCACGGGTCTACTTCCCAGGGAACATGACTTTCCTTACCCTGCCTGCTGAGTCATGTGCTTCTCTCACTGGATCTGGTTTTGCCCTGGGAAAGAGAGGAGAAAGCTTGTGAAGTTCAGTGTGTTTTAGAGACAGCAGATCTCATATGCTGAGTTCTATTTTTCTGATAGAATGCAATCCCTTCTACCCTGCCTTCTCCCAGTAAGTGACTTTCAAGATCCTGTCACCCTGAGATACTTAATTTACTTCTGATCCCATGATCCTTGTAGCGGTTAGGATTGGGTTTGGCTACAGATGACCAAAAAATAAAAAAGAAGAAGAAGAAAGAAAAAAACCCACATATCAGTAACTAAAATACTACAAAAGTGTATTTCTCTCCTGGGAACTCCTTCGGTCTTGTTCCTCTGCCATTCGCAACATAGGACTGACCTTCACCTCATGGTACAAAATGACTTCTTGAGCTCCAGCCATCGCAACCACATTCTGCCAGGAGGAAGGAATAAATCAAGAGTGAAAACACACTTTCTTTCAAGGATCACTTATTAAAGCCATACGTGACACTTCTTATATTTCAGTAGTTAAAACATTTAATCAGGTGGGCACCCTAGCTCAAGGGACATTCTAATACTAAAGGAGTAAGTGAGTGGGTGTTAGGGGGCTCACACTCCTCATCCACTTCCCTGCACCCCCATGTAGTCCAATTTATTCCCTCTCCTTCCAGGTGAACTTTACTCCCCTGCTCTCTTCAGGACTGTAAACCCCAACTACTAAGAAGGGCTCCTGCTGGCAAACTTGGCTCAAATATTATAATAATCATTAAAAAAAAAGCAGAGCCCAGCAGCCATTTCTGCACAGGGCCTCTGACAGAAACTGCACTCACAGAGAAGTCTGCCTGGAGAAGCTCTGCTCGCTTCCCAGCTGAGCTGTGGTCCTGCCACCTAAGTGGAGACAGGCAGCTCTGACCAATCAGAGTGGCTCTATCCTGACCAATCGGGACACTGCCTTTGGACCAATCAAACAGCAAGGATTTGGCACCCTCATTTGCAGGAACATGGACTGACAAATCATGGACTAGGAACAGGTAATTCTATCCGTATTAGACAGCTCCCCTAGGGCTCTGAGGGGCAATTCCCACCACAACTGTGTTTCCTGGGTTATGAAGATGTCTTACCAGAGCAGAGCGGACCACACCGCCGCCTTGTAGAGCAGAAGGGCCTGGCCCCAGGTGCCCCTGTATGGGGGGCGACCTCACAGCTGTGATGCATCACAATTGAGCTCTTCTACAGCAGCGCTGTCTTTGCAACCTTGCTGTACTGCTGCATTGAAACAAGTTTTCTTTTTCGCTGCACCCCAATTGGGTGATTCCTGTCGGTGCAGAACTGGTGCCAATGACCATTGGTTGACAGGATTTTGCCTTTGACTCAGCAAATCTTACAAACCAGATCTTTGGCTTTCTCAATTATTATCTCTGAAGTGGAACCTTACCCCTGTCTTTGATTTTGCTCTTCAGAAAGTTGGTATTAACTCTCCCCAGGAACAAAAGTGCTGACTGAGGGGTTCCCAAGTAGAAACGCACAGCAATATGTGAAGATACTTGGAAATATCTTCATGCATGGTAATGTCACTGCCCCCTCACACTTATAAGTTATTCAATAGCTTTCTATTAATCTTTAGATAAAGAATAAAATTTTTAGAAGTTCAAAAGAGCCCAGGAGTTCTGGCTTTGGCTTTCCTCTCAGTTAGTTGTCCACCTGGAGACTTGAACTCCACTCACTCCAGCCTGCTCTGTGCATGTGGAAGGAGACATATTCCTCCTCCACTGAGTTTTCCCCCTCTCTCTGTACACCCTCGGCCTTCTGCCTCCTTCCTCTAGGAGACCCCTCCAGACCCAGCCAGCTTCTGTGCTCCCTGACAAACTCCCATGGCCTCACTCCCTTTATCTGAGATGTTTCTTTCACTTCTGGGTCATTTGATTACTATGTCAATAAAAGAACACGCAAACCTATAGCAAATTTTAGTAAGATTTTATTCAAGCCAAAATTTTGAGGACATGCCTGGAAGCAAGATCAAGAAAGCACTCTGGAGAATGGTGTGCACTTTAAAAAAATGCAGTTAGATTCAAAGGAGAGAATATAAGGAAGGTATATGAAATCTATCAGTGGGAGAAAATGAAGCAGGGAAGTCTCTAGGGTCGAATAAAAAGCAAAATGGAAAGACACATACTTTTACATTGGTAAGTATAGGAAAGCTAACATTAAACATTTACAGTAAGTAGAGATGGTATATAGCAACAAAATAACTGGGAAGTTTGGGTGCTCCACCTGGGGATGTGTGGTTGTACCACCAAGGTATCTGGAAAGAAGATTTTTCTGGCATGTCAAAGTGCATCATCCTAGATGCAGAAGAACAGTGGACAAGACTACAAGGCAATTATTGCTCTTTTGCTAAGGAAGTTGTGGGCCTAGGATACAGTTGCCTACCATGGCTGCCCAGTTAGGAACTTATGATCAGATTTCTGTGTGGTCACAGTCACTGTGCTTGTCACACCTGCCAAGTAGCCCCCTGAACTCCCAGATAAGTTACATAGCCCCTTTTTCATTCACAATCTTTCACTCCTGAGTTCGTAAGCTACTAGAGGATATATAGTTGTCTTTCTCATCACTGGTCTTCAGTGAATGAATGAATGAGCGGATGAATGCAGGAGTGGTTGTTCCTCATTAAAGAAATCTTGCCATTCTGGGTCCTAATCCAAATTTCCCATCAAAGTGATCAATGAGCTGACACAGATTTATGAATAGCAAGAATACCTAGCTGCCTACTTGGGATAACTGGAGGGAAGAAAGTAAACCCTTTCAAATCTCTTGTTTCCATGCTCTGGAAATTTGGCCCCTCCATGTTATTCCATTGGTCTCATTCTCAGGAATCTGCTATTAAAATTCACATGATCCTGTGAGAGTTCATTCTTCATGGACTACAGTATACTTTAAGCAGGTGAATTCACAGCTGAACCCTGGAGATCGGGTGAGTGGGACCAGGAAGCAGGAGAGCTGGAGAGGTGGGGAGGGAGACAGAGGTTTAATGAGATCCAGAAGGGAAGTTAAGACATCCCAAGAGTCGTCAGCTTCACAGATTCGCCCGCTTCCTGACCCAGCAAATCATCGTTTCAGTGTCTCAAAGGAACAGGGATACAAAACCCAGCAATAGAAACTTCTGTGGAGGTCCTTGGAGGCACATGAACTCAGAAATCATGTGTTAACATTTGTGTATATTCTCTTGCAAGCTTCATTCACCCACCCATTTATTCATTGTAGAAACATTATTGGCAATCATGTGCCAGGCACTGGAAATATAGAATAAACAAAACAGATACTGTTGGTAACTCATAGAGCTGTGGGAACAAGGAGAAAAAGAAGTATTTTTCTGGGTCTGCCTAGCTTCCATAGCTTGTAACACCAGAAAGTAGTGGGATGTGGGGATTTGGGGTAAATTGGTGAAATGCTGTATTCTTGGGAATCATAGAGAGCATGGAAGGGGAAAGGAGATAATCTTCTCCTGTCCTAATCTTTTGGTTTTGGTGACAGGACATGGGAAGGTGAGAGGAGAGAGGGATATGGTTTCCAGGAAATGTCACCACTGCACTTTGAGTCACACTGGTGGCCTGATGCCAGTTTGCAGGTTGAAACTTTGCTGCAAACAGAAAAAAAGATATCTTATCTGCAAAAGATAGTTTAACTGGCCAGTGGTGGAAAATTGGTTATGTTTGCTGCATCCCCTTTTATTTCATTCATTTCCTTTTGTATCTGATATTCAATTTATACCCTTCAGTTATATAAGAGCTGGAATCTTCATGTTCTAGCATTTCACCCTTAATAAAATTCCTCCTGTGTCTTTTCTTACATTTATCACACATCCTCTCCCCACCCCAGGTCATTGTTGAAGGCAGAAACAAAACAAAGCTATTCTGTGATTTCAATCAAGCCATGTCTTCCTAAAACACAGCTCTGCTCTGATAAATCGATATTCTTCCATCAGCAATTTTCCAGACTGTGGTTAGTTTAACAAAATAAAATTGGAAAAATCAACATGTTGGGAGAAAATTGCATTCTTAAATGGTACTTTTGATTTTATATCCACTTTTGTGTCCTTATTGTTGACTAATGGAGAAAGCCGAGGAAAGCTACCCTTGGATCCTTTCCAAAGAAAGGGTGTATGAGTCAGGGTCCCTTGGTTGTACATGGTAGAAACTCATCTTGAGCTAGCCAAAGTACAGAAGGTGTGGAGGGAGAGGTCAGGGCTCATTAGCAGGAGGAAGAGAGAGAGTGTGTTGGACAGCCAAATGAGCAGATGTCCGCCACAGTGGCCAAGGGAAAGTGGGTCCTTCTCACTCCTACCCTCAACCATCAATTATGAGGGTGGCAGGGAGAGAGCTGGAGAAAGGGGCTTCTGCTTTATGGGAAAGGTATCTGAATGGTTAATTGGGAAAAATGATCATCTTCTTGCTCTGTGGTGCAGGGCCCTGTCCTGAACCCCACCTGCTTCACATGAAGAAAAAGCTCTCAGAAGAGTTTCCTAAAAGGCTGGATCCACCTCCTCACCAACCCACTCCCAGGGAGTTTTCAGACCTGTCTTGATTCACCTATCCTCCAAAAACTGCATGTCTGGACAGCCAACAATCCACATCACCCACAGTAATGAATGTTTGGTCCTTCCATGGCTCCATTGGAAATACTTATTCACTCTTTCTTCCTGAAACACTGTTTCCTTGGCCCCACTGTCATTTTATCCTACTGCACTGACCTGTCTGTCTTCTCTGCAAAATTCTACTCCTTTTGCCGCTGAGATGCTGGACTTCTCAAGACTTGGTGCTGGGCCCCCTTCTAGGCTTCTCTACACCCTCTCCTCACATAGTTTCACTTACTAACATCTCCATAGATGCCTCCTAGGCATCTCAAAGTTAACATAAAGAAACAGAACCCTGGAAGCCTCTCCCTGAGTCCAAATCTGATTCTCTCCCACCCATCAGTCAGTAAAAGGTACCATCGTCCCCATGGTTACTAATGCCCTGACTTACCATGTATCATCTTTGACTCCTTGTATTTTCATTCTTCTTATCTAATCCAATATTAAGTTTATCTGGCTATACTTCAAATATATATCTCCATCATGACCATATGGGTCAAAACTACTGTTCATGTAACTGACCAAGCAGTTACCTAACGGGTCTTAATATTTCCTACCTTTCCCTCTCCAAGTTTTCCACATATTTTTTGGAGGCAGCTTGTCACTTTCCTATTTAAAAATCCTTCAATGAAGTTCCATTGCCCTAAAGAGAAAGGCCAATATCTTCTCTTAGTTCTACTACATTCAGCCTATTCTAGTTCTTCTAATTTTTGGACCTCATCCATGCCTGGTCCCGGCTCTCTCACTCTGCCCAGGCACACAGCCATCCCTAAATTCCTGCAATGCACACAGCTATGTCCTACCTTTTGACCTTTGGCTCACACTCTTTCCTCTGCCTGGACAGTTCTCCTTTATTGCTTGTTTCTTATTGTCTTTTTTCTTAGTATTTATCACTCAGTCAAAATGTCTCCTCCTCAGAAAGATCTTTGCTGATCACACTATTGTCTGCTCTCATATTCAGTTATGTCCCTCCAATTATAAATCACCATTGCCAATTATTTCCTTGTTAATTTATATACATCTTACATTAAACTATAAGCATCCTAAGGACAAGGAACATAATCTCTGCCATGGTCTCCATTTATCCTTACTGCCTAGCACGAAATGTGTTCAAGGAGTGGTTTTTGAGTGAAGACACACAAACAGCATAATGATAACTAACTATGGTGGTCAGCGTTCCCACAGTGATTACTGAACTACAGATATTTTCATTGGTGAAACTTTTTCTGGAAATATTTAAATCATCTGGAACTGAGATTGTGTCTTAAAATGTACTCAGAGGAGTCTGCAATGCATTAATTTTCAAATAGAACAAAACTGCATTTCTTTAGAAAACAGAGGAAGAAAACTTCTGTGGTAAGACAACTTCTTACTCCAATTCAAAATTTGTCCTAGTAAGTAAAATATAACAAGAATATCTTTGAAGCTAATATAGACCCTCTCTTGTATGTGATAAAGCACATATGAGATACCTTTTATTGAAACAAAACTACAACTAGCTATTAAACATTTAGTCCATGACCACCTCCTTCCCCCAGAAAGTTATTTAAAAAGACTTTTGGCCCTGGCTAATGGCATAGTGGATAAGGCGCTGGCCTGCAAACCCAAAGATTGCTGGTTCGATTCCCAGCCAGGGCACATGACCAGCTTGCAAGCCAGGTCTTCAGCCAGGTTTGTAGCTGGAGGTAGGTGAAAGGCAACCATACACTGATGTCTCTCTCCCTCTCTGCCTCTCTTCCTTCCCCTCTCTCTAAAAATAATAAATACAATCTTTAAAAACTAAAACAATAAAAATAAAAAAAACTTTTGCAGTGTTAACAAGCAGGGGATAATACTATTTAAAGACAGTGTCTAACAGGATGTTTGGCATTAACTTAAAATTATTCCCTGACAATCCCTTTAAATTTAAATAATGTGAGGTAAATAAGAGATTTTTTTCAGTAGCTGCAAAGTTTTCAACAAAAATATGCTCAGGCATTCAACAACAACACCATTGAACCACTTTGTTTTTTAGCGTGAGCTTTGAAGAAAGATCAAGTAATCTTACCTTCTATTATATTTGATTAAGCATTTTTCAATTTATGTAGTTTATATTTATTTTACTAATACTTCATTTTAATGAAATATCTAATAATTCAACCATTAAATGATAAAATATAACAATTATAAATGCTTCTGTTGCTTTTTGTAATATGTTCAGAATTTACCTGATGTGTAGGCATTAAGTGTTTGTTTTTATAAAATAAATTTCACACTCATAAAAATATCAGTGTTTTTGTCAATATGTCATTATAAATCTAAAGCGATATTAAAGGGAGCTCCAACGTGGTGAAGGAGTAAGTGGAAGCTACACTAATCTCCTCCCAGGACCAATATGGAATTACAACTAAATCGTAGAGAAATCATCCAGAACAACCAACTGAACATTAGCTGGAGAGAAGCCTTATAACCAAGGACAGACAGAAGAAGCCATTTCACCACACTGAGACTGGTAGGGAGTGCTGAGGAGACATGAGAAGGATGGCTGGGCTCCCACAGGTGGCAGCTGAAGTTCTTGAGGGGTATTTCAGAAGCTGGTGAGGTGTTGCTCTAAGAAATGTGAGGTCTAGATCCCAAGCTTGGTTCCCCAGCCTACCAAGGAATACAGATAACATCCCTCTATGAACAGCAGCAGGGTTTTTGTCTGCTAGGGAGAGATGGCAAGAAACACAGAGAGCCTCTTAAAGGGCCAACACACAAAATTTTGTTTGCAGCCACTTACCCTGGGCTGCAGCAAAGGAAGGGCGGAGTGAACTAGAGATGCTTGAAAAGAGTCCAAAGGGGTGGCTCTGAAAAGAGAACTTGAACAGTTGCTAGAATCCCTGTGCTGAGTCATTCCCCATACTGCAGAAGTCATCTTTCTCAAGCAGAGCACTCTTCTTCAAGTGGCATCAGCCTGAGGGGAAGTGATAGCTCTGCCCATAGGAATTACCCTGACCCACATTGTGGTGCTTAAGCCAGACTACAATTGCATCTTGATTAAATGAACAACTGATCAGTTTAATGGCTGATTAGTTTAACAACTAAGGCTGAAAACAAAAAGAAGCAGTGAAAATGGGAAGATAAAGAAATAGACCTCAAATGAAAGAACAAGAAAATTCTCCAGAAGAAAAATTAGATGAAATGGAGGCAAGCAATTTATCAGATAGGCAGTTTAGAGTGATAATTATAAGGATACTCAACAGCATTAAAAAGGCATAGAAACCATATAAAGGACCAGTCAGAAATAAAGAATGCAATATCTGAAATACATAATACACCAGAAGGAATATACAGTAGGTTAGATGAAGCAGAGGACAGAAGCAGTTATTTGGAAGACAAGTAGGAAAAAATACCCAGGCAGAACAGCTAAAAGAAAGAAAGAATTTAAAAAATTGAGGTTACCTTAAGAAACATTTTGGACAACATGAATAGTAACAGCATCTGCATCATGGGAATACCAGGAGGAGAAGTGAGTGATAAAGGATTGAAACCCTATTTGAAGAAACAATGACTGAAAAATTCCCTAATCTGGAGAAGAAAAAAAGCACACAAGTCCAGGAAGATCAGAGAGTACCAGAAGCATTGGACCCAAGGAGGGCTACCCTGACACATAGCATAATGAAAATGAAAAAGCTTAAAAACAAGTAGAGACTCCTAAAACTGCAGAGAAAAACAGGTAGTTAGCTACAAGGGAGCACCAATTAGTCGGGTATCTGATTACCCAAAAGAAACATTTCAGTCCAGAAGAGAGTAGTATGAAATGTTCAAGGTGAAGAAAAGCAAGGACCTACAAGCATGGTTATGTTACCCAGCAAGGCTATCATTTAAAATTGAAGGAGAAAGAAGGAGCTTCCCAGATAAGAAAAATCAAAGGGGTTTGTCAACACCAGCCTAGTACTTAATCAAATGTTAAAGGGCTTGCTTTAAGAAGAAGAAAAATTGCCCTGGCTGGTGGCAAAGTGGATAAGGTGCCAGCCTGCGAACCCAAAGGTCGCTGATTCAATTCCCGGCCAGGGCATCATAACCAGGCTGCAAGCCAGGTCTCCAGTCAGGTCTGTAGCTGGAGGCAGGTGAAAGGCAACCATACATTACTCTCTCTCTTCCTCTCTGCCTTTCTCCCTTTCCCTCTCTCTGAAAAATAATAAATAAAAATCTTTTTAAAAAATAATAAAATAAAATGTTAATTTTTCCTAAAAGAAGAAAAAGAAGAAGAGGAAGAAGAAGAAAAAGAAGGCTCTGGCTAGTGGCACAGTGGATAAGATGCCAGCCTGTGAACCCAAAGGTCACCGGTTTAATTCCCCAGCCAGGGCATATAACCAGGTTGCAAGCCAGGTCTCCAGCCAGGTCTGTGGCTGGAGGCAGGTGAAAGGCAACCATACATTGATGTCTCTCTCCCTCTCTGCCTCTCTCCCTACCCTTCACTCTAAAAATAATAAATAAAACATCTTAGAAAAACAATAGTCATCCTACTATTATTAAAAAAGAAAGAAAGAAAGAAGAAAACAATCTAACAGTAAAATGGCACTAAATACGTATCTATCAATAATCACCTCAAATGTAAATGGATTAAATGCTCTAACCAAAAGACATAGGGCAGTTGAATAAATAAGTAAACAAGACCCACGGTAGTATCATGTCTTGTAAAAAAAAATGTCCATACTACCCAAAGTAAACTATAGATTCACTGCAATTCCTAGCAAGATTCCAGTGATGTATTTCACAGAACTAGAACATATATTTCTTTCTTTTCTTTTTAAAGATTTTGTTTATTATTTTCAAAGAGAGAGGATTGGAGAGAGACAGAGAGGGAGAGAAACATTATTGTATGGCTGTTTTTTACCTGCTTCCAGCTATGGTCCTGGTTATGTGCCTTGGCTGGATAATCAAACCAGCGACCTTTGAATTTGCAGGCCAGTGTCTATCCACTGAGCCACCAGCCAGGGCTTAGAACATATGTTTCAAAAATTTATGAGGAACCCTAAAAGGCCTCACATAGCAATAACAATCCTGAGAAAGAAGAACAAATTTGGAGGAACCATGCTACCTAATTTCAAACTATAATATAAGGCCACAATAATCAAACCAGCATGGTACTGGCATAAAAACAGACACATAGATCAAGGGAACAGTATAGAGAACCCAGAAGTAAACCCACACCTTTATAGTCAATTAATACTCAACAGAGGAAGCAAGCACATACATTGGGCTAACGAGTCTATTTAGTAAATGGTGCTGGGAAAATTGGATCAATACATGCAGAAAAATGAAAGTAGACCATCTTCTTACACCACTCACAAGAATAAATTCAAAATGCATCAAAGACTTAAATGTTAGACCTGAAACCATAAAAATCAAAAAAGAAAACTTCAGCAGCAAAATCTCAGACATTGCTTGTAGCAATATTTTATTGGTTATATTTCCCCAGGCAAGGAAAATAAATGAAAAAATAAACAAATGGGACTACATCAAACTAAGCAGTTCTTGAACAACAAAGGAAATAATTAACAAAATATAAGGATACCCACAGAATAAGGAAACATATCTGCTGATACACCTGATATGGGATTAACATCCAAAATTTGTAAAGAATTTACAAAACTCAACACCAAGAAAACAAACAACCCAGTTAAAAGATGGGCAAAGAACCTGAACATACACTTCTCCAAAGAGGACACACAAATGGTCAATAGACATGAAAAATTGCCCACTGTCATTAATCATCAGAGAAATGCAAAATAAAACCACAATGAGATACCATCTCACACCTGTCAGAATGGCTATCATCAAGAAATCAACAAATAACAAATGCCGGTGAGGATGAGGAGAAAGGGGAACCCTTTTTCACTAGTGGTGGAAATGCAGATTGGTGCAGCCATTGTGGAAAGAAGTATGGAGGTACCTCAAAAAATTAAAAATGGATCTGACTTTTGACCCAGCAATCTCACTTCTGGAGATATATCTGAAGGAACCCAAAACACTAATTTGAAAAATCATAAGCACGCCCATGTTCACTGCAGTTATCTGCAATTGCCAAAATACGGAAGCATCCCAAGTGTTCCTCAGTGTATAAGTGGGTAAAACAACTATGGGACACAATAAAATACTACTCAGCCATAAAAAGGAAGAAAATTTTACATTTTGCGATAGTATGGATGGATCTGGAGAAAATTATGCTAAGTGAAATAAGTCAGTCAGAAAGCCAAATACCATATGATGCCACATATGAATGGGTAATCTAATGAACAAACTGAACTAACAAGCAAAACAGAGATAAACTCATAGATAGAGAGCAAAATAACAGCTAGTGGGTGGGGGTTGAGAGGTTGGAGGGATTGAGCAAAAAGGAAAAAGGGACTCAGATATGGACAACAGTGTGGTGATTGCTGGCTGGAGGTGGGTATAAGGGGACTAAAAGGTGGTAGAAAAATACAGTAACCATTAAATACAGTATAAATAAACAAACAAATATTGACAACATGACTATATGTCATTTTGTTCTAGTTCTTTGATCATTACCCTTGTGTGGACCCACAGCCAACAGCAGTTAGAGTGGAGACTGGTCAGCCACCAGGTGCCCTATCACATGATGTTTTATGTTATTGGAGAGTTTGACCTTGATCAGATTTGATGGTCAAGGTGTTCATGGTCTGCCTGCTCTGATCTTGACTGGGCTATTCAGCCTGATCCTAGCGGAGGCCATGTACTTACTCATCCAAGGCAAGAAAATGAGCCCTCACGGGACATGTGATATGTGTCTCCTTTAATCACTACAGTAATCCTGTGGTGTGGCTAGCGATGGGACTATTTTTCAGATGAAGGCAGTAAGGTTTTAAAGATCCAACTGCTAGTGAGTGTAGGAACCAAGAGCTAATCCCATGCCAGTCTGACATTAAAGCCCTTTCCACTGTGCCTCCTGACCACATGGCAGGTTCCACTAGACATTGTGCTTTTGCAAAATTCCAGTTCCATCCTTCCTAAGAGAAAAAGGAAATCCAAAGTGATTTTGTTTTGTGCTAGATCTGTGTTGAAATTTCGGAACCAAGCCCATGGCTGCAAAGGTAAAAAGTGGTCCCAACAAGTGGTCTGGGCACCCATCAGAGGCATCCTACCTCTGCAGCCAGCAAGTGAGTGGAGGAGGGTCTTTCTTCCTCCTCCTCCTCCTCCCCCTCCCCCTCCTCCTTCCCCTCCTCCTCCCTCTCCCCCTCACCCTCCCCCTCCTCCTCTTCCCCCTTCTCCTCCTCCTCCTCCTCCTCCTGCTCCTGCACCTCCTCCTGCACCTCCTCCTACACCTCCTCCTCCTCCTCTTCCTCCTCTTCTTCTTCTTCTTTTGCCTCCAAGGGCAATTAATCCAGAGGGGGAACCTTGTCTATGAGAACACTTATGAAGGCTTTCCTCAAATTCAAATTCCCATAAACATCAACAATCCTGTAAACCTTAATTGCAGATGTCTCATTTACGAAGTTGGATAACAAGTACTCCTGCTGTTGCTGTTGATTCTACCAATCGCTAACTGCTACTGATTAGGGGTTCCAGAGACCTGCTCCGCTGACGTAAAGAGCAGCTTCATGGTGGATTCGTTACTTTTAGAGAACCTGGTGGAGCTTCAGAGGTGGGTGTGGGAGTGTTGATGACAACTTAAAATAGAAGTCTTCATTGTCTTTTGTGTTTAGAACCACAGAGTTCACAATTTAATTGGTACTATGATATCTAAAAAAATTTTTTTACATTATCACTCTGTTTAGTTAAAGCTGTGTATTGTACCCACAACCTAATAGGTACTTAATATCAGCTTGCATTAGGACGTTCCGCACACTGTTTGCCTCAAATTGATTTTTAAATAAAATTCATAAATTAAAAAATATCAGTCAATATGGTTTCAGATTATTGCGTTTGCTTTTGCTTTGTACTTTAAATAAAAGCTATTTGCTGCTAAATTGAATTGGATAACATGTACAAATAATAATTGACAAAGTGTCCATGACTATAGTTGAAGTAAAACTTCTTTGGAAATAAGATAAAATAATAGTCTGCACCAAAAGCATTGTGGAACACATTTATCTCTCTCAAAGGTAATAGCACATTGGAGGGGCTGTCACATCTGGTGTGTTATTCAATGCCTAAACTAAATACCATCAGCTTTGTGTGGCTTAGAACTGAAAACAATAGATCCACACCAAGTCACAATAAGATGCAAACAGTCACCAGGCCTGGTACCTTCCCAGGATTGTAGCTAAGGCCCAAAGATGCTGAGTTCCACCAACCTTATCGCCAGCAGTCAATGGACTTCTTAGGGAATTAAGCACTAAAAAATCAGAAACCCACTTAGGTTTGCATGTAAGTTATGTTGGGAAAAGTAAATTGTTCTATTGGAGTTTTTTCTTTTTCACTGAAATCATGAAATCAAGGAATATAGCTCTGCTGAATCCTTAAGAAACTGAGGACTTTGGTTATTTTGGCAATACTCAGAGGTGTGACATTTTATTTCATTTGACAGAATCATTATACTATTACTTTTACAAGTTTAAGGAAACTGGACTATTTGAACTGCAAACTAAAGAGTTTTTTTTTAAAAGACATTACTAGCAAACACTGGAAATAATTTAAAAGTATACTAAAGTATACCAATAAGGAAAATGTCAAAATACAGAAATATATCAGAGCCATATAATTAAATAAAACAAATAAGTTGCTAAATAATATGGACAATACCATAACATTTATAAAAAAGAACCTTCTAAGCATGTATACTCATACACTCCTAAGTGTAAAGAGAGCTACATGGAAGAGGAAATGAGGTTTGAATAGGAAGGAGATGTATTCATGTGTTATGTTGAATTGAACATTAAGAAACAAGCAAAATTAAATATAAATAGGCAAACAAACAGAAACTCTGAGGACTGTACGTATACAAATAATAGTACATATTGATTATTTCTGGCTGCCACAAGAGAGCACCACAGACTGGGCAACTTACACAGTGGAGGTTTGTGGTCTCACAGTCGGGAGGCTGGGAGACCAAGATCATGGTGTCAGCGGGTATTGTTTCTCCTGAGGCCTCTCTGGAGGGCTTGCTCGTGGCACCTTCTTCCTATGATCTCACATGGCCTTTTCTCTGTTTGAGCCCACACCAGGAGTCTCTTTCTGAATATTCTAATCTCTTCTTATAAGGACTTCGATCATATTGGATTAGGGCATACCCCAAAGACTATTTTAGCTTTCATCACCTTTTTAAAGACACTATCTCCTAATATAGTCTCATTCCAGATCCTAGGGGTTCACACTTCAACATATGCATTTGGGGGTCACAGTTCAGCCCATAAATCAGTATTTTCATCTCATTTCATTATTTATTTTATAGAAATTAATACTTCTTTTATTAAACACAATACAATATTAATCAACCACATTAGGAGAACAGTTTTCATGAACATTTGAACACTGATTACAGATATAATTCAGTAAATTTTCTAAACAAGTTAAACTAGAGTTATAGTCTTATCATAAGTTAGTATTGGAAACGTCAAATATTTTCATTTAAAATTCTAGGCCAGACTGCTTATGCTCCATAGTATATTGGTTTTAACAATTGTGGAGTTTTACACTGTAGATAGGCTGAAGATACACTAAAGATGACTTTGAAAATGTCAAACAAATGTCAGACTTTGAAAATGATAAACAAAGCCTCAGATCTTTCTCAGCATCACTGGGATGCAATTTAAAGTTCGTGCCTCTCACTCCAATACTCAAATGTCATTTCTCTAAGGTTCCTCTTTCCAAGATCCCACAGAACTTAATTTGTATTTCCATGTCCCACTTACTGACTGTGTCCCAGTTTGCAGGTTGCTGTATTGGGTGAGTCCACTGTGGATTGTGGTTAAATCAAGCAGAGGTTAAATCAATGCATCTTTCCATCTCTCAGCATCTAGCAAAGGTGTGCCATATAGTAGGTGCTATGGGTTGAATTGCAGCCCTCATAATTTCATATGTTGAATTTGAATTTGAATATGTTGAATGTAGAAGATGAAGTCACACTGGAGTATGATGGGCCTCCTAACCCAATATACCTGGTATCCTTATAAAAAGGAAAGAGTTAGACACAGGCATGCAGACGTGGAAGACGTCGTGTGAACATGAAGACAGATATTAGGGTGATGCTTCAACAAGCCAAGGAATGTCAAAGATTGCCAGAGACTACCAGGAGTCTAGTCAAAGGCCTGGACCAGATTCTCCCTCAGCTCTCAGAAGGAACTAACCCTGGTGGCACCTTGATGTTGGACTGCCAGCCTCCAAAACTATGAGGCAACAAGGTTCTCTGTTTAAGGAACCAGTATTGTGGTACTTTACTAAGGCAGCTCTAGAAAACCTTTAGTGTGGTATCAATAAACAGAGTGGAAAAATACTCTATTAAAGCTATACCCAGGTAATGGGCATCACTGGGACATGTGCTTCCCCTGCTCTTATTTGTTGAATTTGATTCGCTTTGGTTTCTTGATCCCTTTTTACTGTCTCCCCCGGACAAGACGGCATAGGTATATAAGTGACAGGAGTAGAACCTGTTGCTTGCTCTGCAGAGCGCCTTAGTCTACCTCTGATGAATGCACTCTCTTTCAGTGTTACTGACGTTGCTAGTTGCTTAAAGAAATGGACATTCACCATAGAAGTTCAGAAGAGAAGAAGCAAACTTAACAAGCTTGCCAACTATGCACCTCAAACCTAAAAGTACAAACTTATTTGCAGATGCATATTTTTAAGCACCCAACACCCATCTCTGGTGGGGCACAAGTGGCAACAGTGACATGTGTTTTTGGCTGTCACATTTGTCATGATCTTGGGCTAGTCTTAGTTACAACCACAGCTACATTTCTTATCGGGGAGTTGGTCTTGGGGATCCCCAGAGCAGTTTCAGGAACTGAAACCAGAGAATAAATTTGCATTTGTGGCTCATGCTCTGACCCCACCCTGTCAAGCTCCAGGTTCTGATCGTCCTATTTTTTTAAATCCAGGTGTCATAGCAACAGTGGGTCAGGCACCACAGAGCTCCAATTTTAACTTTTGTTTCTGTGTTCAGTGTGAATACCTGGCCTGCCTCTCATGCACCCACAAGCAAAAAGCATCTAGGATAGGGCCATTAAAAAAAGGAAAAGGGAAGGGAATTCACATCTTTGAAGCATTACCCTATGTAAGGTTCTGTGCAGACTCAAGCTCATAGAACCTCAAAGATGATAAAACCTGCTTAGAGATAAGGTATTATATCTCTATTTTCACATGTAGAAGTTGATGCTCGGAGAACTTCACGTATGTGTCCACATTCATTTGACTGGTTTATGGTAGGCCTGGGACTCGGAACCACATCCATCTTGTGCTTTTTCACATCACCAACAGGGGTAGCTGGGTAGATGATACACAGGAAAGTAGGCTAAGGAAGGCTACTGCAAATGGGTATAAAGCACAGCTGAGAGTTTCCAGGCAATGAAGGAACAGGCTGCTGGGTTTTTATCTGATAAATAGGTCAAAGTGATTCATCAAGAAAAAGAAACTTTCCGGGAAAGTTGCTACAAAGATCTGCTGTGATTATGGGACAGATATAATGATGTCCAAAATCTACCATTCAGGAGCGGCCTTATTTCTGTGTCTTGGAAAGTGGGGGCCTAGACAGTGTGGGTTCAGTTGTGGGGTGTGTTTTGGGGAGTGGGCAGTATGGGGATGGGAGTGATAATTACTAGAAACAGGACACCAAGAAGATGCCAGGCCAGAGTCAAAATGAACAGGCCAGTATCAGGTCTCCAAGTCATGATTGTTTGTGTGAGACTATGTGTGTGTGAATATGAGTGTGTATGTAAGAGTTTATAAGAGTGTGTGTGAGTGGTGTGTGTGTGTGTGTGAAAGAAGTGCTTGGAGAGATCAAAGTCAGGTGGCAATGGGGTAAATCTGGAGTTTGCTCAAAAGCAAACTGCTCATGTGCTTTGTGTTTTAAAGCAACGCCTGCAGCTTCTGGGGTCGAGTATACAGTCATATACATAAACTGTCGGCTGACCACTTCCATCAACTCTTGATTAAAGGTGAAACCACAGTGTGGTTGTCGGGAGACCTTTCTGTGGGAGGTTCCAGCGATGGGCTTAGCTGTTGGAGGAAGGGTGGACTAAGAGGAGCAGAGACAGGCAGGTACAGAGCAGCCAGGCACCCCAGCACCCCTGAGCCCTGAGCCCACCTCTGCACCTATTTCCTCCTCTGAAAACCTGGCCCACCTGATGCCACCACCTCTGCAGTGTGGGAATAAGTGTGGCCGGCTTCTCTGAAGCAGGACTGTCTCACTGGGCTAGGGCACCTGCCTAGTGGTCAGTCACCCCCAGGCTCCAGTGCCCTAAGTGTTTTGTCCCCTAGGCCTGGTGTAGGCTTCCTCTGGGACTTGTTCTGAGAACCTGGGGCTTTGGCCCCTCACTGCTATGGCCAGGAGGTCTCAGCAGACAGGCTGGATCATTGAACACATACAACCTGTTTACTTTGCCCATAAGTCAGCGACCACGCTGTGTCTAGGAGGACCAGTGGTTCCCGTCCCTCAGAGCCACTGCACTGTCTGCTTCCCAGCAATGAAAATGAACTGTCTACACGTGCTCGGTCAACCTTGGGAGGAAGGTGTCAGGAGAGGAGAAGGCCCCAGAGTTCTAAATCAAATGCGCTTAAGAGCAACTGGGCTACCTGGAATTGGGAAATAGCTTTTCTCTTTGAGGTTGAACAAGTTAACACTTGAAAAAGAAGGTCCAATCTCTCCATTTTATGACAAAGGAGACAGAGGACTAGCTCTTCAATGATCACAGTTGGAGCAGAAGAGCGGAGACCACAAGCCACTCTGACTCAGAGCTGTGCCTCCCTGTCTGCTAAGGACAAGTAAGGACTGCAGGCGTCAGAGAAGCCCCAGAGGAGCCACACTGGAAGCTCCTCCGGAATGAGAGGACCCCAGGCACAGTTACATGTCAGAGAGGACCCCAGGCACAGTTACATGTCAGGGCAGAGTGAGGCAGGGAGTAAGGTGCAAGGCAGGATGAATAGGGTGCCCTTCTGGGGCTCAAGAGGAGACCAGCCTGATAAGTTTGGGGGAAAGTGAGAATTAAAGCTGGGTAGTACCTTGGTCAGTGTTAATAGCTGCAGAATCCAGAGGCCATGCTAACTAGTTAAAGCAGGAAGAACTTAGCAGTATTACGCTCAGAGAACAGAAAAATAAACAGTCTCTAAGCTGAGCCTCCAAGGATGACTCCCTTAGCCACTCTGCAGAACTGGGCTGCCAAGACAGCTAGGTCTCTGCCAGGATCAGGAAGCTGCCGGATTAAGATGCTGCCTACGAACCAGCCAGTCACTGCTCCCAAACCAGAGCTCCTGCTGCTGCAAGCAGTCTAGCTGGGCTGTGCTTCCCTCCCACTCTTGCTTTCGCATACCTCAGTGGGAATCAAAGTCACACCTGAGTGCAGCCAACAGGGGATACTTGAATTACAGCTGGAACTCTGGGAGTCAGAGAAGGTGCCTTTTTTTTTTTTTTTCTTTCACTTGTGTAGCACATGAAGGAATGCTAGAAAGGATCTGGAAGAGATGCGGAACAAGCCGGTCCTCAGTATTCACTATAGACGGAGAGCTGGGGCCGCAGGATGGAGACCCGGGCATGGAAGTTTGGGGTCAGAAATAACAAATCACTGACAAGTTCTTCACTAGAGGAGTGCCTTGAAGAAAGTGATTTTTAAAAGATTAATCAACAAAGACTGGATCTGTTACCAGGAGTCTTTGATAAAAGGGGTACATAGGAAACTGGTTGCACTACACTAATGTCAGACAATCAAGGTGTGGGCCGTCGGAGGAGAGAGGAAAGGAGCAGTAACTAAGATGAAATTGAGAGTATTTGCTCATTGAGGAAGTGGGCAAGTATGTGAACAGTAAACCCTATAAGCTGAGACTGTATCACATGTCCTTGAACTCCTAGTGCCCCTCAAGGCACAGCTGGTGGTAGGCACCCAGTAAATAACTAACAAGTGAATGACAAGGACAAATCAAAGATGGTATGTAATCATCAAAGGCAAGTGATTCGATTACTATTTTTTAAAAAATGAATCAATAGATTTTGCTGTTTTTCTCTCGTGTGACCAGTAGCATGAGAAGGAAACAGAGCATTTTACAAAGAGTCAAAGGGAAAACTGAGGGGTAGAGAGGAATGAGAGAAAGTGAAAATACACCCGACTCTTCAGCACAAGTGATGATTTTAGAACTAACCCTGAACTGAAAGAACAATCTGACCCCTGAGGGTAACCCCATGAAGGAATCAAGCAACGCCCAACCAGGTGGCGGGAACCCTGTCTCCAGACCCTGGACCTGTCCCCTGAGTGCAGGGTGCAGCTTCTGCAGCAGAGGCGCACTTAGCTGCACCTGGGTTTCTCCTTCTATTCCCCACCCCCACCTATTTCCACAAACTCCAGAACATCACAATTAGAGAACTAAAGTATAAATTTAAAACAAATCAAAGGACTAGACATAGCTATAAATCCAAGTGTGGGCATAGAAGAAAGACCTGAGGTAATCTCAGCGAATGCAAATGGAAAAGACACGAATGTTCAGGCAAATGGGGAAGATAGTAGTAGTCAGGTGTGGAGATGAAGATAATCTGGCATAAGAATAATGGGTGTCCCTGGAGGAGAGGATTGAGAAAGGGAGCAGATGATGTACTCAAAGTAGATACAAAACATTTCCACCCGAAATTGAATCTGAAGGTGAAAGCACACGCTTGTGTTCTTGGAGGTTTTGATTGTGAAGGTTCTCTTCCAAGGCAGAACCTGGAGAAGATTTTGAACTTTAGGCATAAGCAAAGAAATCTTCCAGCACCTAGAAAAACACAAATCAATTACTAAAGAAACATATTAGACTGACCCCAGAACTCTTCACAACCACCAAAGCCTTAACACAATGAAGTAATATTGACAGAGTTCTGGAAAAAAGTAACACCTGAAATCACTACACCCTGTCAAGATGCCTCCAAATGTAAAGGCAATAGACAGACACCTTCAGATAGTACCTGAGTCTTTCTAAAAGAATATGTTTTACAAGAAAAATCTTACCAACTGATAGATGAATCAGGATTTAAAAAACAAAAACAAACACAAACCATTCAGAGTCCACTTAGAGAGTTAAAAGTAAAGAATTATGAGAACACAGTCATGGAGCACAGTGTATGAGTTAGAAACCAGAAAATATTAAAATATTTGTGTGACCTACAAAATTCAGAGGAGGTCAAAATAGAGTAAGTATTAAAAAAAATAGAGAAAGTATTAACAGTTTCAACTTTCAAAGAAAGAAATTGATCAGTATCATCTAAAATTGAGATATAAACTTATAAAAATGAACAATAACCTCTGTTTTATCCTTCGTAATTACTTTCTTTAAACCTATAAAGGGATCTTATGATGAAGAAATTTGTATGTGACAGCTGAGGTTCCTTCATTCTCACTTCAGTTTCCTTTTAAATTCAACTAAAAACAGTTTTCATTATATGATTTACAAAACCAACTCTGCTTATTAGCCATCTCTACTATCTATATGAATAGAACATATTAAGACCATGTTTTTATTTATGAGCGAGGGACTTGTGATGATATAAAACACTTTCCTTCATGTTCAGGACTGTTTGTATTCTTTATAATATACATTTTGTTACAAACAATAAAATAACGTATAAGTTATTAAGCTGGCAAGGTATACGCCAAGATGATGTGCAGATGCCCCCAGTGACATGAATATGGATGATACTTAGTTGTGCAACTGTGTTCAGAAAGGCCTGGACTTCAACGTCATTGTCAGGCTTCCAAGGTTCTTCATATCACACTTCCTGCTTACTTTTCCAGCCTCAGCTTTCTCACTTGCTCCTCATCAAAGTCCTGTGTCGCCCACTCTCAGCACATTGAGCTACTCCGGTCTCATGTCCAGTTCACCAGCTCTCATTTCTAGCCTTTTGCATTTCTGTTTGCTCCGCCTGCACCAACCTTTGCTCTCTCTTTCTCGCCCTACACCATCTATGCTTCTGTTCCTGAAAACACCTACTCGTATTTTTTTCATTAGTATTTTTATTGAGGTAAAATACATAGTAAAACATGGCATTTACCATGTTGACCATTTTTCTGTGGTATACAATTCAGGGCAGGAAGTACATTCACAGTGTTGTACAACCACCACCAGCATCCATCTCCAACACTTTTTGTCTCCATTAAAATTTAATTTCCCCCCTGGCTGGTGGCTCAGAGGATAGGCACTGGCTTTCGGCCCAAAGGTCGCTGCTTGATTCCCAGTCAGGGCACATACCCAGTTTGCAAGTCAAATTTCCAGCCAGCTCTTTAGCTGGAGGCAGGTGAAAGGCAACTATACATCGATGTCTCTTTTCCTCTCTGCCTTCCTCTCTTTCCCCTCTCTCTAAAAATAATGAATAAAATCTTTGAAAAAAATTATTTTAAAAAATAATAAATAAAATAAAATTTAACTCCCAATTCCCTCTTTCCTTCTACCCCGATAACCTCTAATTTATTCTGTTTCTATGAATCTGCCTATTCAAGCTACTTCATAGAAGTGGAATCCTACAATATTTGTCCTTTTGTATCTGCTTATTTCATTTACAATAGTGTCTTCATGGCTCATTCTTATAGCATGTGACAGGAAATTCTCTCACTCCAGAAGGGTCACCCTTTTTTCTTCTATTCAGGTCCTCAATGATTGGATAAGGCCCATCATTGAGGAAAGACAATCTGCTTGATTCAGTTCGCAGATTTAATATTAGTCTCACCCAAAGCCACCCTTATAGAAATGCCTGGAATAATATTTGGTAATCCTATGGTCCAGTTAAGTTCACATGTAATATTAACCATCATATGTAAACTCATCAAGTCATACCTGTGCCTAGTGTTCTGATCCAACATCTTAAAAGGCATTATTGGGAGAGTTGTGGATATTTTGGTGTTGGCTATAGTTCAGATAATGTATTTTGAATGAACATTAAATTTCTTGAATATAATGTGAATTCCCTGAATATTTCTTTAAAAATATACGAGATCTGTCCAGGATGTATCCAGCCATGTGATATGAAAAATAGAAACATCTATTTAAAAAGATATAAGATGCAAGAAACATTGTATATAGGACAACAATGCCTCAATTCCCTTCAAAGTGGGCACCTTGGGACCTCACACAGTTCTTCCAATCACCACCCCCTGCCCCATTGTATCTTCCTGAATCTCATCGATAGTCTGAAATCTGTTCCTCTTCAAAGGAGATTTTAGTTTTGGGAAAAGTCAGATCTGAGCTGCAGGGAGTTGAATTACCTGGGTGATTTGATGTTTTGCCAAAAAACTGCATGAGACATGATGTATGAGCAGGTGCATTGTCATGATGAAGCTGCCAATCACTGTTGCCCATAGCTTTGGCTGTTTTAGTTGTATTGCATCTCTCAATCCATGATAAACATTGAGGTAGTATATATCCCTTATTAATTGTTTAGACTGGAGGGGCATACTCGTGATGGGTAACACATTCCCAATCAAAAAACACAGTTGACTTGGCTTTGATCTTGCAGCAACTTTGCCATGCCTTCTTTGAGAGTGGAGAACCACACAACTTCCATTGGACAACTGGGCCTTTGTTTCCGGATCATAGCATAGACCCACCATTCATCTCTGGTTATGCCCTTCTTCCAGAAATCTGATTCATTGGTAGTAGTTTGAATCAAGTCATTAGCAACTGTAGCACGGTGTTTCTTTGGCTCTGGTAGCAGAAGCTGTGGAATGCATTTTACCATGACACATTTCATGTCAAGATTCTACATCAAAATCTCAGACATTAGTTTTTGGAATCCCCAGATCAGTTTCTAGTTCCCACACTGTCAGCCACCGATCTCTTTTGATTGCAGCCCGCACACGTTCAACATTCTCAGGTGTTCTATTTGTTACAGGCCTTCTAGAATGTGGATCACTTTCAACGGATTCTCAACCACCTTTCAAGTATTTGTGCCACACTTTTATCTGTGCTGCACTCATTGCATCATCCCAGAAAGTCTTCTGAACCATCTGAATAGTTTCCACAGAGGGATCCTCAAGCTTGCTGCAAAATCTGATGCAGATTTGTTGCTTTACTTGCATTTTGAATGCAATGGCCACACAGTACACGTGTTCATGCAACAGCATCTACCTCCCCCATTGACTAGTACAGTGAAGTTATTATGGTTCACACATGTATTTTTCAGTCCATTTTTCTTAGCTGCCAGGTTATATTGATGTTGTGCAAACTGTTCTTGTTTTATTAACAGAGGCTTCACTATTTCCAGACTGCCTTCATCATATACTACAGGATTTAGGGGTAAAGAGACATGAGATCTGCACTTTTTTTTTTTTTTCTTAATTTTTATTTTCTTTTTTTTTCCTTTTTTAAATTTTATTGTTGTTGTGTTACATCCATCCCCTTTTTGCCCCCCTCTGTCCCCCCACCCACCCACCCATTCCCCCCAAAGTCAATCCCACCTGATGTCCATGTCCATGGTTCCTTTATACTAGGTTCTTGTCTAAGCTGCTCCCCTTCTTTGCCAAGATCTGCACTTTTAAAGGATTCAGCTCTCACCCTCCAAATCTCTATCTCTATATTACTTGTATCTATTTCTACCTGCATGTAAACACATGTGACAGAATGTTTACTAATGACAAATATATCAGTGAAGGATATATGAGTTTTCACTAAGTTATTTTTGCAACTTTCCTGTAGATTTGAAAATTTTCAAATATAAAAAATGTTTAAATTTATGATTTTTATGTAGTCAAGTATTTGACATTTTTTTAAACAATTTTTCCTACTTATTTATGTGTAGAAATATTTGAAATAGATTAAATGTCCAAAATTAGGTGAATGGGTGAAATACAGTGATGCAGAAGCAACCTGGGCTGCAGCCATTATATCTCTAGTAAGTGATATATTTTCTAGCACATTAAATCTTTCTTTGTTTTTTCCTTTGTTTTTCTTGAGACTAACATATCCAGAAATTGTATACAATAAAATAGACAAATTGGAAGTGTACAGCTTGGTTAATTTTTACACAAATGTGTATACTCCCATGTCACACCCATGCAATTAAACACACAGAACATTTTCAGCGCCCCAGAAGGCACCTCTAGGCAACAGTATCCCTAGTCAATAGCATCCCTCCCTACCAAAGGTGACCATTATTCTGATGCTATCACAATAGACTAGTTTTGCCTATTTGTGAACTTGATTTAAATGAGCTCATAACAGCATGTATTCTTTTATGTCTGACCTCTTCCTTTAATATCATTGTTGCACAATTTTAAAGTCCATTTTATCATTGATGGACATTGGGTTTGCTCATCATTTGTGAATAAAGTGGCTGTGAAGATTCTCATATATGTCTCTTATGGACAGACACACTTTTTTCTGTTGGACATTTACCCAAGAGAAGAATGTCTGGGTCAATGATATACATATATTTGGTTGATACTACAAAATAGTTTCATAAAAGTTGTTCTCAATTACATTCTCACTAGGAATAAACCAGAATTTTGGTTGCTTAGTTTCCTTGCTAACAATGAATGTTGTCAATCTTTTTTATCTCAGCCATTCTACTGAGGAGGTAGTGCTGTTTCATTGAAGCTTTAACATTAGACTTCTATTCAATGTGTAAATGGAAGGAGTTTGCCTGTAAAATGGAGTATTACATAGCTACAGGCAAAGTGTGTTGTTAAATAATACAATATTGGGATATGCTTATGATACATTAAAGATGAAAAATAACATATAAACTCTCTCTATAGTGTATCTTTTATTTTAATGTATACATGTTAATATAGAGGACTAGAAAAACATTCACCCAGATATTAAGACCTGATTCTGGAGGAGGGATTAGTTCCTTTTTCTTTATACTTTTACATTATCATGAGATGTTCTACAATGAACAAATATAAAATTTAAGAGCAGAAGGAAAAGAATTAGCTCTGCTGAGAAAGCAAACTCTATGTTCAAAAATACATGGCCCTAGCTGGTGGCACAGTGGATAAGGTGCCAGCCTGCGAACCCAAAGGTCGCTGTTCAATTCCCAGCCAGGGCACATACCCAGGTTGCAAGCCAGGTCTCCAGCCAGATCTGTGGCTGGAGGCAGGTAAAAGGCAACCATACATTGATGTCTCTCTTCCTCTCTTCCTCTCTTCCTTCCCATCTCTCTAAAAAATAATACATAAATCTTAAAAAAAAAAAAAAAAAGAAAGAAAAAGAAAAGAAAAGAAGAATACACTGTACTGTACATCTATGGGTCTGTTTTATAACTTGTAAACAGGCCTACGTCGTAACCCTAAAATAGTCCTTGTCACTGTGCAAGCATTTAGTAGCTGATGAGTTTGAAAATGTGACACCCCCAGGATTGCAGGAGTGGTAGTACCCTCAGGGAGAGTTAGGGTCAGAACGAGAGAATGGAAGGGACCCGCTGAGAAGAGGCCGAGGCCAAATGGCATATTTTTTCTGTTGGGTCCTGAGTTTCTCACAGTGTGGCAGGTGAGGGGTAGGACATGGGACAGAAAGGGGATGCCCTAGGACCACAGGGGGGTCATGGTGAAGACGCCAAGGAGGGGCCTGGTTATGTGGGCCTTCTGTGGTCCCAGAGCGGATGCTGGTGTTGAGTCTGTGCGGGCTGTAGGAAGGTGAGGCCCCGGCTCCCCCTGCATTCCTGACAATGGCACCGGAAGCTGGCAGAAGAAAAATATTGCTTAGAGTGTGCACAAGTTCTCTTAGAATCTCAAAGTGTAAGTTATCTGGGTCTGGAGACTTGACCCCGCAGAGATGGCATGTTGTTCCTGTCTCCATCATCTCACTTGGTTTCCAACATCATTTTATTTACACGTCTTCCCATCCTTCCATTGTATTCCTGATGCTTGGTATTTACTTGGTCCTGTTTTTAGTCATATGCAAAAGCCAAGGCAACTTCTCCAAGCCACAAGTGTTTAGCCTTAATTCAGCTGATGAAAGAGGCCCAGGTGTCAATACTGAAAAGTAAAGTATGGCGGTTCCCAGGCACAGCAGGGTGGACCACCAACAGTGTAGCCCTGCACAGCTTTCATTTTGAACACAGCAAACACGTACTTTAATTATTTTCTGTCAATTCCAACTTATTCCAGACCTTTATAACATTATTCTCAGAGGTGTTTTGACATTTGCTATGCATCCTGACTTGTAGCCACACTAGTCTCTTTAGATGCCTGTTTTTTGTTTTTGTTGTTTTCTTCATCATCAGGATAATTTGTGATGATACAATCAGAGATATATTTTTCGGAGATCTGAATATAGAATCACCTTCCTATCCTTCCTCATCTTTTTGTAAGCTGACTTCATAAAGTTTGAAGTGTGTGTTGAAATGTAACCCTCCCTTCTGAGTACTATTAGGGATGCTTTTGAGTGGAAGAAAAACTTCAAGAAACATATTAGATTGTCTATCAAAAAATCTAGAGCATCAGGATTCACACTGGGCAGCCCAGCAGCCCCATGAGTCCTCAGGAGCCAGGTATTTTCTATATTTTTACTCTGCACCTTCAGTGTGACCACTCTGCTCTCTTGCTAGCTCCTGGCATGGTCCCAAGGGGGTGTGGTAGCTTCAATCATCACTTCCAAAGAATGTCCAGAGGAGAACACAAAGTCTCTTCTAAATTTTTCAGGAGTTAAGAGGTTTCCCCAGAACTTCCACTGGGGAGCTCCCCTCAAGCCTCCTTGGCCAGGATTGGGTCTCAGACTCACTTCTAAACCACTCACCTCAAAGGGCATGGCTGTGGGTCCTGGTGTAAAGGAGCCCCCCTTAATGGCCTGTAAGGGGGATGTAAAGGGTTAACGGCCTTGGCTCTTGGGCAGTAGGCAGCTTGAGTGAAAAGGCCTTGGCTCCTGGACGGGAGCCAGCTGTAGCCAGCTTGAGAGATAAGAAAGGCGCTGAAAAGCTGGCTTTAATTGCTACTCTGCTTCTGTACCCTCACTTGCAAGGCTAGGGAGTGAAACTTCAGCTATAAAAGTTGCTTTTTGCCTCAGCTCAGGGCCCAGAATTTGGAGAGCAGCTTCCTCTCTGGGACCGCGGGTGAATAAAGGATCGTACTCCGGCACTTCCCCGGTGCCTGGTCGGTTTCCTTCTGAATTCTGATAGAACACTGGGGCTGGGATAAAGCCACACTTCCATGAGCCACATGAAGCAGGGGCAAACTGTCCCCTCCCCTCCAAGAAAATCAGACTTCGACCAGCAGGAAAAAAAAAAAAAGAGAACTTGGGAAAAGTAGTCACCAGGGTAGACCTTCATCAGTTGTGTCATGGAGATTTGGGAGGTCATAGGTGTTTCCTCCACAGGCTCCTAACATTTCCACTGGAATCATTCATTCTCTCGTTAACCTAAGTACAGCAGTTCCATTACTTCTCTTAACCCGTGGAATGGCATTATCAGCAAGTCAAGAGCCAGCGGTTCTCTCAGCAAATGACAACTCATCGATACAACACCTGTCTCAGGGCTTTGCTCAGGTAACTCACAAATGGATGCCGGAATCTGAGGAAACATGGAGTAGTATGCCATGATATTTTTGTCTCTTCACCATGATTCAGCTACTTCTCATCCATATCAGTTCTCAGGCCTGAAAAGCTCCACATGGGTTCTTCCTGCCCTAGCACTGTTTCCCACCCTAATCAGACCTCTTTTGAACAATGCATACTCGTATCTTTATATCTTGGCCAACAAATCCTATCTCAAATACTGATAGTTACATCCTCATGTTAACATATCCAATTCTTTATTGTCCAAGTTTGGAGAACGCCAAACCCACAGAGATCCCCCGGTGCTACAGATGAAATGAACCTTCCCAGGCAGCTTGTGCTTGGGGAGAGAAGGCCAGCTAATGTCTGAAAGAACCCCTAGCGCCTCTCTCCAAAGGAATTTATTGAGTACCAATGGTGGGCAGTACATCTTGTTGCGAAGGAAGAACTTTTTATAGAACAGGAGTTACTATGTTTCCACGACAATGGAAGGACCTTGGAGGTCTTGCCCCAGGACATGGTCAGCCAGACAAGGAGGCACCAAAAACTCCAGGTGGTTTGTTAAAAATAGGGAGGGTAAGGAAGGTTTAACATCTACTGTGATTATAAAAACAAGTCAAGGAAGTTTGCTGGCTTCAAAGGAAGTATAAAATTCTCGGCCAGATCTCCACTGGGGGTCTGCTGATCAGTGTAGGGGTTTGTACGTACTCAGCCTTCCCGGTTTTCTCGTCGGGTCTTACAGATTTAGCCTGACCGGCACGGGACTCCATGCTCTGCTGTCACTTCGGGAGGATTCTGACATCCAAGCTCTATAACCTCGTATCTATAATCTGTATCTTAAGTGATCTCAGTGGTGATTTACTGGGTCCTCTATTTTTCTTCTCATCTAAAGCTAATTTTTAAGCTCTTCCCACTTCTTGTAGTTTTCTTTTTAAAAGTAATTGAACATAGTATCACCCACCTACCTTCTGACATTTTGGTGAGCTATTGGGTGGGCCATAATGTTCAGTTTTTCCCATATAGTGCCTCTAGTAGTACTGTTGTCTTTAATTTCACTTGAAGCAATTTTGTTACAATTGTATTGTGACAGCTGTCATTATCAGCATTCATTAAAAAAAAAAAAAAACCATCAAAATTGAATTTTTGTGCAGCCATTTTAATATTGGAGATGGAAGAAAATGCGTATTTTGGTGTATTAAGCTTTATTATTTCAAAAAGGCAAAAACAAAAAAAAAAAATAAAATAAATAAAAAGACCAAAGATTTGTGCAGTGTATGGAGAAGGTGCTGTGACAGAACATGTCAAAAGTGGTTTGTGAAGTTTCTTGATACTACTTACATTTTGACCAAATAATTCTTTGCTGTGGGGCTGTCTGATGCATTGGAAGATGTTTAGCAGCACCCCTGGCGTCTACCCTTAGAAGCCGAGAGAGAGAGATAGTTGATAGACTCAAAATACCCAAATCAACAAGGTTATTGATGAAATTGGAAAATGTGTCTTTTATTTTATGGAAAAAACTAATGGACTTTTTGGCCAACCCAACATATTTGTCAAGCATGGAGTACACGTTGATGCCTAGTACTTAATTTCCAACGGAAAGCCAGTTTGTCAAATGAGGTCTTGGGCAAATCAGTGCTCTACATATTTATTTTAAAACAATCCTTCATACAAAATATATATTATTCTTAGTCTATGAAAAAAAAAAAAAAAGGGAGAGAGAGCAAAACTTCAATGATTAAATAACTTGTACAAGTCACCCAGCTTGAAACCAGGTCTGACTTCAGAGCCCAGCTATTCTCATGGGATTCTGAAATCTGAGAACCAAAGGAGTGTCAGTCAAAGCAGACTGTTGAAATGATCAGATTGAAAAAAATAATAAAAAGCCTTCTGAGAAACACTGAGTAAAAAAAGAGCACACAAATTAGTGGAATTCAGGAAAGCAATGCCCCTAGCAGGGTGGAGGGGGAGCCCACAAAGCAGTGAGCTAAGGAGAGTGTGAGGGAAATGAGGCTCCTGAATGCTGGAGAAACCATTGTGAAGGTAGACCACTGGGAACTGAATTGATCCCACTTGATGACCATGTGGCAAATGCAGCACCAACTGGAACCTGGGGGTTCTGGTCCAGTTGATGGTCAGTCACTACTCCCTTCTGGAGTGTGTTGCTTCCCTATGTTATCTAAATAGAGTGAAGTTTCTCTCACTACATTGCAGACATCTTCTGCACCAAAATAAGGCTCCAGGCAAGTATGTGTGGAAAATAAAAATCAGATACTAACTGATGTTTGAATGTGGAACTACACTCTGAAACCAGTGGGTCTCTGCATGAGACTGTTAAAACAAATCTCTTCCAGAGCCATTTTAAGAAATACATGTGTGTGTCTGCTTCCCAATTCCTTTGTATTGGTTGAACCATAGGAGAGGCTTGTCATTACTTTTCCCCAAGTGTTGATTTGTATGTCAACTCTGTGTTTCTTGAAAGTTGTCATTCTGAAAAGAAGGCAGAATATAAAAAATGATACAGAAGGACAAATGTTTTAACATCATTGTTAATGACCACAAAATAGTAAAATCTGTTTCATACTCTAGTACTGGTTTAAACTTTACTATTTTAGAATGAGATGTCTTTCACTTAATTTTGTCCATGAGCTCTTCTAGAAGCCACCTCCCTCTTTCCATATCTGTAAAAGAGCTTCATACATGGTAGTTTTCTGAAGAAAGGGCACAGAGTGACTGGTGGGGACAAGCAAATAGACAGCCACAGCCAGTCTCCTACTGCCTACATCCAAGCAGCACAGTTCACTCTGCTGGGAAAGTGGGCCTGGATGATGGGCAAGCGGTCTGCACCTGTGTTTCCGCCGTCATCCTAGGTTTATACTCTCTTAAGTCCTTGTCTCACCCTGTCATTGTCTGCCTAGCAAGTGCCTATATTACAGAATGTTAGTGGAAAACTGAAGACATGCCTGTGATAGTTACCCATAAGGATGGAATGAAGGCACACTAAGTTTTGGTTGATCCCTTCTCTTTCTAGAAGAATAAAAAGGTGGCACACAACTGATTTTACTGAAGAACATAATAAAACAAAGAAGAGAAACAAGTAGAGAGGTAAAGAATAGGAAAGTACACCAAAAGTATAAATTATAATTAGAAATCATTTTTTAAAAAGTATTCTACAACAGATGAAGAAAATTTTAATTTCTTTTCACATTAAACATTGTTTACAACAATCAGCTAACAGAAATTATTGTAACAAAGGTCAAGATGACATAAAACTAAGAATAAATGTTTGTTATGAGAAAACCTCATTTAATGTGAATGATGATGTGAGATACTGCATTTTTCATGACAGGGTAAGTCGTAACTTATCTAGAAGAGAAAACAAATAGCTCAGGTCAAGGAGACATGCTGAGAATTGAACAGAGAAGGAAAGCTTTACTTTGTCCAGAACACTTAAAAGTCTAGGATAATTTAGGTAAAAGAAGAGCAGCACAGAGTCAGAGGCCCAGGCTTTATTTATATCACTGGGTCTACGCAGCTTCTGCCTCTCAGTAAGTAAGCTGTCATTTTGGTTGGAGGGACCTTCAGTGGCAGCCTTGGCTATGACTGGTCATATTTCAGCCATCAGGCAGTCAAAGGAACTAATTTAAAGGGAATTATTTTCATGAATACACTATTAAGGCATCTAAATTTTTGGTGTTTTCAGTATATAATTTTACTGTTATTTTTTTATTCTTTTTTATTTTGCACAATGATATTAAATATTAACATAATTTTTTGCTCAACAAATAAACACGTTTATCCATTTTGCAAACTCTAAATTGAGGTCCTGTGAAAGGGAAATGTATAATGTGGAATCACACAGAAAAATCATTTGAAAATCAGTAGAGAATATTTTTAACCATTGTAAAAATTCAATTATAATTTGCTGAGTTTTTAACTATGGAAAAACATAGGAGTAAGTAGAATTAAAATAGGGATTAAAAATAATTACCAGTAGTTTGTTTTTCAAAAGAATAGAGCTATAAATGACTTCACTGCCCAATTATGTAACTACCAGATTTTTCTTTAGTCAGCAATAACAGAATTCACTCACATTTGAGCTAGTCAACAAAGCATATAAATATTTAACATCTCTTGAATATAACATTTTAGTGATAACAAAGACTACATAATTCTATCCATTGTTTTGACTGTGCACAAATTAAACAGGTTAAATACCAAAGATACACTGTAAATAACTCCCAAAACTAACAACAGAATATTAAACAAATTTTTTACGATTAAGAAATAAAAGTAGAAAACAACTGTAACATGAATGAAACAGTGCTTAAACAATTATTGGCCTAATCAAGACCTTTAAAATGACCATCAAAATGCACTATAATTCTTTTTAGTTTACAGAGAAAAAAAATCTGTAAGTACAGGTTGCAGAAAGAAAATGTTTAGTACTATTTACATTCATTTTTAAAACTCTGTTCTATACAAATTTAATTCTGTCAGTATGAACAATATTTTTGTAGCTCTACTGCATATAAAGCCTTTTCATCAACACATTAACAATGAATAAAATAACCTGATTACCTTTAAACAAAGCTGACCATCTGAAACCTTTCACACAATGTTTTTAAGGACTGTGAACAGTTATTTAAAGTACAGAACATGTCAGCCTGCAACTTCATTTTTATAAAGGCTAAAGTTATTTATATGGAATATTGTTCTATATACTACACGCCAATCTATATTTAAGTTCTATAGTTAGGTATTTTATAAGTTTTTATTAAATATAGTCTACACATATTTGTAATTTCATCCAGGAAGAATTTCTTCCCAGTGAAAAAATATAAAATCTTTTGTATTTTTACAGGATTAGATGAAACTAGCTCATGCTTTAGTGCTGTGCAAATTGTTTTTAGCATATCAATTTTTAAATTATTGACTTAAAACAAAAGAATTGATTTTAATTGCAAGCACTAATACCAAATGCAAACTACATAAAGAAACAAGTCAGTTATTATGAAGAATTTTTTAATTTTAAGAATTCGTCTGAAATCTCTAATGAGTGTGACATTGGACACAATTACAGATGAGCAAAAGTTATTTAAAAATTCAATCTACTGATAATCAAATACATAAAATTGAACAGTAAATGAGGTTTTCTAATATTTCTGCCCAACAATGGAAGTCTATGAGTGATTGGAACTTACCCCCCATATTAAGGCTAGGAAACGCACTCACCCCTTTGTGCTGTGTGAACAAGCACTCGGCTACTGATGACTCCAGAGTGCATGCGTTAAAGGAAAACAATTCGTTCATCAGCGCCCCCCGAGTGCTTCAAACAACAGGCACATTTGTTTCTCCACTGCTGCAGTGAAGACCATTACACTCAGTTTAGTGTCTGTGCCAGTGCAGCCACCGCAGGGACTTCGGTGGAATTTACCCAACATTTTGGTTTCTTTTCCATTTTTTTCCTCTCCAGTTGGCCCAGTTATTAACTTCATTAATTGCTGGGTGTTTTCCACTGTGGAATTGTACATGATTATTTCTACATACCATAAAGTAGGCTATAAACTCTGCTGATGAAAAAAAATAACATCAAACATTTTTAGTACAGACTGTATTTGGAACACTTGATCTGTTAGTTCTGGTGATAAAATTTTTGTGGCGGCAAAATGGTTTCTGCTATGAAAGGTGACTTGTTAACTTTTCCCCTGGAGATGACTGCATTTAAAAACCAATTATTTTAAAACTGCTCAACATAAACAAAAATACTAAAAATCATAGTGAAAATGTTCTTGGTTCTTTTGACTTTCACAAGAGAAGTGAGCATTCGGTTCCATGGCTTCACAGGCAGACTTTCTAAGGGTTTCTGAAGCAATGTTGCGTCTCTTCTGTCCCAGCAGCATGAAAGACAAGGACGACATCACATCACACTTATCGACAGTGTTTACAGGATTACACAACAGTTACTCTCTCCAGTCTTCTCACGATTCCTCTGACCTAGGGAAAATGAATAAAAGCCTTGTTTATAATAATGCTCCAATTGAAGATGGGGGGAAGTGGGGCACCCAAGCCTAATAAAAGATAGGTTTCTTTTTAATGTTTGCGTGTTTTCAACTAAAAAGCTACAATAAAAGCTTTTAATTTTAGTCTATTTCCAAACTGTCTGGTTATTTAACTAGTTCTATTCATAAACTATTAAAACTTCCTTTCTTTAAGAATTCTTGTCCAAGAAAAAGCCACTTTTGAACACGTGTCTCTGTGGTTCAAGGGGCCCTTTCCCGGGCCTGGCTTACCTTGGGAGTTTGGCTCTGGCAACGTCTCTCTGGCCACCAAATGCATCACTGTTGTTTTACCAAAAGGAAGTTTTAATGCTGTGAAAGTAGAAGACAGTTTGTTACATATATATCTAGCTATTGAAATCACTAATCAAAACTGAAACCATTTAAAAAATCGATTTTTGAATGACTTCCTCAATATATTGAACTGCTTCCTGGATAGAGTGTCTCTTACAAAATGAAATGAGGTAAAAATATTCTGAATTTTTACAATTCATAAGTTTAGCTCTGGCATTAGCTTGACACATATACCATACCACCGAAGGAAGGGGACAGGAAAAATATACATACGTAATAAATACATAATTGGTTAATATTGGAAATAACCTGTAGAAAAGAGAAGTCATTTAAAAAATTGTTCTGGGGGACAATGACCTGGTGATCTGGAGATACGTTTGTTACAGGGACAGGGCACCAACCACAAGGACTGATATTTCACGGAGAAGCTAAACTGGCAGTCAAGAGCAGTGCTCCTGGCTTCAGGTTCAAGATGGCAGAGTAGGAAGATCCTGATCTCACCTCCTCTCATTGACACCAAAAACTACAACTACACATCTCTAAGAATGGTCTGAAGAATAGGTTTTCTACAAGTATGGATGTAAAGAAGAAGCCACACTGAGGCAGGAAGGAGAAGCAGAGACCAGTCAGAACCCACCCTACCCCTCACTCCCCTGCAAAGGTCCCTCCCTGAAGAGCGATGGGCCTGAGCTCCAGCCTGGAGGGCCTGCACCAGGAAGAGATGCTCCCATAACACATGGCTTTGAAAACCAGCAGGGCTTATGCCTGGAAGAGCCAAAGAAAGCCAGAGCAGAGGTAGCAATTTAAAAAGCACTGCATCATATGTGAAAGTGGACAGGAATCTGTCAAAACTTTGAATCTCCAGAGTCAGAAGTACCGGTAGGTGTGATTCCCCCTATATCCCCCTTTTTATTGTTCTTCTAGTTGATCGGATGCTGGCAGATGTTGTTTCTGATACTCCATTAACCTTGCTAACAATGTTCATCCCGCTCTGGTATTTCTCTGAGGACCCACCCAGCTGCCCCCACTCCGAAAAGGGGCTCTTGCCTGCCACACTTGGTGGGCAGCCTCAGTTGGTACCAGCACACTACAGTGCCTGCAACAGCGAGGCTGGGCCTTGCTGTCAGCCACACCAAAGAGCTGCCTTGCACACCAGTATGCCCATAACAGTTGCACCCAGGCCTTTCAGCCAGCAAGGCCAGGACCAGGCTAACCTGACAATGTATCCTTCACAGTTGTGGCCCAAACACAACCAGAGGACACACTAGTCCACAAAGGGAACACCTCTGGAGCAACTGGCTATCGTGACAAGGGGAGATTCCACCCATGGGTCACACAGGACTCTTTCTCAATAAGGGCTGCTTTTTCAAGACCAGAATATGTAGCTTATCTACTTCATGTATAGAAACTCACAAAATGAAGAGACAAAAGAATATATTCCAAACAGAAAAAAACAGAAAAACAACTAAAAATTGAGGTAAATTTAAAAGTTCAAAGTGGTAGTCTTAAAGATGTGCATCAAATTCTGTGAACAAATAAAGAACTTCAACAAAAAGATAAAAATTGTAAACAGTACCTATCATAACTGAAGATGTAACAAACAGAATAAAAAATATACTAAGAGGGAATCAATAGCAGATCAGATGATGCATAAGACTGGATCAGTGATCAGGAGGATAGGGTAGTGGAAATCACCCACTGGAAGATCAAAAAGAAAAAGAAAACTAAAAGAATGAGGACAGCATAAGGGACCTCTGGATCAACACCAGGCACATTGACATTTGCATCATAGGGGTCACAGAAATAGAAGAGAGAGAGAAAAAGACAGAAAAACCTATCTGCAGAAACAGTGGCTAAAAACTTCCCTAACCTGATAAAGGAAATAGACATGCAAGTCCATGAATTGGAGAGAGTTCCAAACAAGATGAATCCAAAGAGACCCACACCAACACGCATCATAATTAAAAGGTTAAAAGTTAAGGATAAACAGAGACTTTTAAAAGCCACAAGAGAAAGAGAGTTACCTACAAGGGAACTCCGATAAAACAGCTGATTTTTCAACAGAAACCTCGCTGGCCAGAAAAGAATTGTATGATATATTCAATGTGATGAAAGGGGAAAACCTACAACCAAGAATACTCTACCAGGCAAGGTTATCATTCAGAACTGAAGGAGAGAGTTTCTCAGACAAGTAAAAGATAAGGGAATTTATCACCATTAAAATGGCATTACAAGAAATGTTCAAGGGAGTTCTTTAAGCTGAAAAGACCAAATCTAGAAATAAGAAAATATATGAAAGAAAAGAAAAATCTCACTAGTGAAGGCAAACATGTAATAAAGGTAGTAGAACAATCACTTACAAAGCAAGTATAAAAACAGTTAAAATGGCAATAAGTACATACCTATCAATAATTATTTTAAATATAAATAGACTAAGTCAATACATTTAAAAAGATTAAAATCATATCAAGCATGCTTTCTGACCACAATGATTATGAAACTAGAAATTAATTATAAGAGGAAAGAAAACTGAAAAGAACACATGTGGAGGTTGAACACCATGCTACCAAACAACTAATGGATAAATGAAGAAATCAAAGAGGAAATCCAAACATACCTTGAGACAAATGAAAATAAAAACATTACAAAATCGACGGGATGCAGCAAAGGCCATTCTAAAGGGGAAGTTTATGGCAATATAGGCCTATCTCAAGAAACAAGAAAAGTCTCAATCTAATATTATAACTAAAGGAAGTAGAAAAAGAAGCAACAAAGCCTACAGTTAGAAGAAGCAAGGAATTAATAAAGAACAGCACATAGGTAAATGAAATTAAAGCTGGAGACCTAACTCTTTCTAATTTCAAACTAAACTACAAAGCTATAGTAATGTACACACTATGCTACTGGCACAAAAACAAACACATAGGTCAATAGAACAGAATGAAGAGTCCAGAAATGAACCCATACTTATATAATCAATTAAATTTACAACAAAGGACACAAGAATATACAGTAGGGGAAAGTCTTCAATAAATGGTGTTGGGAAAACCAGATAGCTACATGTGAAATAAATAAATAAACTGGACTAATTTGTTACACAATACACAAAAATACAAAATAGATTTAATAATTGATTTAACACCTAAAACCATAAAATTCCTAAAAGAAAACATAGGTAGTAAACTCTTTGACATCAGTGTTAGAAATATATTTTTGGATACACCCCAGACACAGGTCAACAAAATAAAAAATAAATAAATGGGACTATATTAAACATATTTTGCATAGCAAAGGAAACCATCTACAAAACAAAAATGCAACCTACTGAACCAGAGAAGATATTTGTAAATAATATACCTGGGTAAGGGGTTAATACCCAAAAATGTAAAACTCAGCATCAAAAAACCCCAAATAACCCCAATTAAAAAAAAAAAGGCACAGGAGAAAACCTGAAAAGACATTATTCCAAAGAAGACAAAAATGGTGAATGGACACATGAAAAGATGTTCAACATCACTAATAATAGGGAAATTCAAGAAAAAAACTGTATCTGTCAGAATGGCTATCACCAAAAAGACAAGAAACAAGTGTTGACAAGAATGAAGATAAAAGGAACCCTCGTGTACTGTTGGTGGGACTGTACCTTAGTACTGCCATTGTGGAAAAGAGTATGGAGGTTTAATAAAATTAAAAACAGAACTATTGTCCAATTCAGCAATTACATTTCTGGGTATTTTTCCAAAGAAAATTAAAACACTAATTTGAAAAGATATATGCATACCTATGTTCATTGCAGCATTATTTATAAGATACATGATATGGAAGCAACCTAGGTAACCAACCATAGATGAATAGGTAAAGAAGATATGGTACATATACAATGTAATATTATAGCCGTAACAAAGAATTAAATTTCACTATTGCAACAAGATGGATAAACCTAGAGGAAATTTATTATGCTAAGTGAAATAAATCAAAGACAAATATTGTATCATTTCACTTAAATGTGTAATCTAAAAACTAAACAAATGAACAAACAAAACGAAACAGAATCACAGATGCAGAGAACAAACTGATTGCTGCCCAAGGGTTGGGTGATGGCGACAAAAAGGTGAAGGTGATTAAGAGGTACAAATTTAGAGTTATACCAAATAAGTCAGCAGATGTGATGTGAGGCATAGGGAATACATTCGGTAATATAAAAATAACTTTGTATGATTTTAGATGCTTAATAGACTTCTTGTGATGGTCACTTCATAAGCTGTAAAAATGTCAAATCACTGTATTATACAGCTGAAGCTAATGTAATACTGAATGTCAACTATATTTAATTTAAAAAGCTTTATATACCAGAATGAAAAAATACTTCTTTTAAAGACATTTTTCTAGATATAGGAAAAAATTTAAATTTAGAGACATTTGTTTCTAAATCTCACGATATGTCAGTCACAGGAAAATTATTGCACCAGCAGCCAAGATGGAGGCGTAGGTAAACATGCTGTATCTCCCTTACAACTAGAAGAAATTTACATCTACCTCAAAACTAAATAAAAACTCAGAAATTTTAGAAAATCAAACTACACATAAGTGCACCAAATGAAGCAGTAAAAAACACACAGCTAGACAGGTAAGAGGGGCAGGGCCAGGATAGAGAGCAGCAGCAGCAGCAGCACAGAAGCTGAGGCTGCAGCGAAAAGCACAGTCATCCATTTAAGCCCTGGACATGATCCTGGGGCCAGGCCACACAGCCCACCATTCCAGTGATGGGAAAAATAGAGCCAGCAGCTGTGGCGGCAGCTCAGGGGCTGTGACCTCAACAAAAAGCACAGTCATACATTTAATCCTTGGAAGCAATCCCAGGGCCAGATTGTGCAGCCCACAGTTCCAGCACCAGAGAATACAGAGCCAGATTGCTTCTGACTGTGAAAATCAGTGGGGATTGGGGTGGAGGAAGAAACTGTTGGTCTCAAAGGGAATGTAGCATTGTTCCCTCTCAGACGGCTTCCCCACATACGGCACTATATACAGTGGTGAAATGGGTCACCTAGCACTAACCAATTCCTAAGGCTCCACCCCTTACACTATAACAAGTGTGACAAAACTACCTAAGACACAGAGGCAAATACAGAAAGCTGTCAAGCTGAGGAGACAGACATATGGCCCAAGAGAGGGACCAGATCAAGATGCTAGTAGGGGAACCGAGCAACGAAGAGATACTCAACCTAACAGCCAAGGAGCTAGCCAACTTAACAGATGCAGAGTTCAAAACGCTGATGATTAAGATGCTCACAGACTTGACAGATATGCTTAAATACAACAAATGCAGAAAGGAAGAAGTGAAGGCTAGGCTATGTGAAATGAAGAAAACACACAAAACCAAGGATGAAGAGAAGGAAAAAGGGGTTCAAACCAATTATTTGGAGCATAAAGAAGAAATAAATAATCAATACAGAAAGAGGAAACAAGAATTGAAAAAAACGAGAAGCAAAGGAACCTCTGGAACAACTTTAAACATACCAACATCCAAAACACAAGGGTGCCAGAAGAAGAGAAAGAGCAAGAAATGGAAAACTTCTGTGAAAAAATAATGAAGGAAAACTTCCCTAATTTGGTGAAGGAAAATAGACATACAAGTCAAGGAAGCAGAGATAGTCCCAAACAAGCTAGATCCACCCAAAGACCACATCAAGACACGTCATAATTAAAATGCCAAAGGTTAAAGATAAAGAGAGGATCTTAAAAGCAGCAGGAGAAAAAAAGAGTTACCTACAAAGGAGTTCCTATAAGACTATCAGCTGATTTCTCAAAAGAAACTTTGCAGACAAGGAGGGCCTGGCAAGAAGTATTCAAAGTGATGAAAAGTAAAGATCTGCAGCCAAGATTATTCTATCCAGCAAAATTATCATTCAGAATGGAAGGGCGGACGAAGTGCTTCCCAGACAACAAGGTAAAGCTAAAAGAATTCACTATCACCAAGCCATTATTATATGAATTGTTAAAGGGACTTATTTAAGAAAAAGATCAAAGCCATGAATATTGAAAAGGCAACACATTCACAACTATCAACAACAGAATCTGAAAAAAACACCCTAAAAACCATACTAAGCAGACCAGAGGGAGAAGAGAATCATAGGTATGGGTAACATTTTGGAGGGGTGTCAGCTGGGAGGCAGAAGGGGAAGAAGGGGTGAAAAGCATAGGGATTAAGAAGCATAGTTGGTGGATACAGAATAGATGGGGAGGTGTTAAGAACAGTACAGGAAAAGGCCAAGCCAAAGAACTCACATGCATGACCCATGGACATGAACTAAGCAGGGAGGGACTGCTCAAGGGAAGGGGATGTTGGACAGAGAGGAGCAAAGGTAAAAGAAATTGGGGTAGTGGCTGGTAGCATAGTGGATAAGGTGCTGGCATGCGAACCCAAAGGTTGCTGATCCGATTCCCCAGACAGGGCACAAAACCAGGTTGCAAGCCAGGTCTCCAGCCAGGTCTGTAGCTGGAGGCAGGTAAAAGGCAACCATCCATTGATGTCTCTCTCCCTCTCTCCCTGCCCCTCTCTAAAAATAATAAATAAAATCTTTAAAAAAGAAGCTGGGGCAAATGTAACAGTATAATCAATAAACAAACAAATACATAAATAAAGCGGAAAAAATCATTGCACCAAACAGGCCACTATCATGTAGAAACAGAAAAAAAATTACCAACTTAATTTTGAACATTCCATCTCAGCCTTATATTCTTCTATTAGAAAATAAGTTTCTTCAAAAGCTTACTTGAAGAGAATCACTATCTTGACATTAATAATCACTCTTTTCTAATCAAGTCATTTCAAGTTCTTTTTTCTTTCATAAATAACAAAGATTTAGGAATATGAAATATTTCAGATACAGATTAATATAAAAACACCCATGTATCCATGAACCACTTAAGCAAACACCAACAAGTTTCATGTAAATTCCTTTGTTATTCTGTGTATAGGATTAGAAGATCCGACATATCTAGCTTCAGGAGTTATTTCCATCATTGTGACCCTGGAGTTTTCACATCCCCAACTACTTGCTCTTCACTAATTACAGATTGGAAGCAGGCTTGCAACCGTCACTTAGCAAGTGTGATCCTCCTGCTACTTGCCTTTTAAATCCTGCTTTGCTGGATAATGGTCAATATGTGCATAAAAAAAAAGTCCTGATTATCTTCAATATTATTAATACTTCATGCAATCAGGGTGAGTTTCCATTTTATTCAAAATTAGCCATTATCTTGTCTATTCTCTTAACTTCTGAAATTTAAATGAAGCACAATGGCCCATAAATATGATGATGGAAAAAGAGGAGGGCCTTTTCAGATATTCTCCCTGGCTACACTTAACATTAAAATGCAAATAGGGCTTTATATTATTAAAAATTTCACTGTATAGGGAAATGCTGACTGAATTTAAAATGGACATGCACCCCCCAGACATCACTGTCACACCACATTCCTGACTCCAGTAAGCCAGACCCAGTTACAAATCACACCTCTGCTACTCACCAATTATGAAAGGAATAGGGGAGTTACTGACCCCCAACCTGAGCCTCCATGTCCACCATCTACATTGGAGATAGTAAGTAATTCTATCACCTGCCCCTTAACAGTTCTAGTGCTTAATTCAGGACTTGGCACAAAGGTAACATTTGGTAAATGTTAGCATGGTCATCACTTAACATCAGTGTTTTCGGACAGCAAGGAGAATGGATCTCAGAAAACAGAACCGAGATGACAATTTAGACAAATGAAAGAAAGGCCTGAAAAGCTGCTGAGTGGCTGGTCATTTGAAGCAAAAACTTGGACTAATGAGGACTACGATTTTCCTCTCCATTTGAATTTTAACTAAAAATAGTAGATATTGATACTAACAGCATCAAAGAAGCTGAAGGAAGAGGGTACAAGGATCTGAAATGCTTCCACTCTCCTTCACTGTGGACACTTCTACTTTCTGCTAAACACCACACAACAACCAGAACAGAGGTTTTCCACCTTCACATAAACATCATCCAGGATTTCACTTCAGCAGACGACTGGGAGGGAGGGGAAAGAGGACATGCAGAAATCAGCTGTTAAAATGAGTATCCAGGTGCCTTTCATGCTCACCAGCTCACCCGCATTTTGGGAAACCCTGATCTGGAATGTATGAACATCAGACCTGCAGCTGATCTTTATCCTCCAATTGGTAAAATTGCAGACAATTTATCCTCTTCTTTAGTAGACTGACATGCTACATAACTGAGATCAAAAAGGGAGGGTTCAGGGCTATGTTTTAAGAAATTTTTAACCAAAGATTTCAAACCTGAAGCTTATGAAACAAAAAATCTCAAGAGTGGCAGTGAATGCTCAGGCCTCCTGGATGAACACCCACACAGTACCTGACCCCCATCCATGGCTGGACCGACACTTTATATTTGCTCACTGCTTGAATGTCACCAATAACAAGGATCTCCCTTTCCTATGGAGGTCCATTCCTTTTTAGGCAGCTCCACCTGTTCAAATATTCTTTCCAGTAGTGAGCAGAAATCTGTCTGCCTTAGACTTGCTGCTGTTGGTCCCACCTCTAACTCACACGGTTATAGAGCAAGTCACAAACCTAAGCCTTCTCCACACCAGCCATTAGAGTATTTGAAGATAGTTGCTATGAGCCTGTGTGTTGTCTCCTTTGTTATTCACGTTCAAGAACAAAGGAACTTGGTTATGTCTGAAATTATATCCTGAAATGTTCTACCTACTCGATACTATTATAATCAAGATTGCACTTATCTACTCCAGCCCTGGTCACACAGAATTTAACAGTGGATGTTGTCTGCTTCCATGTAGCACTAGAGCACCTTGAAAGAGGAGACTCCATCTTGGTAACCCAGCATCTCCAACTGTTTAGTGGTGTTGGCACAAAAGGAGTAAGTAAATCCTGAATGAATGAATGAACAAAAATACTCTACCCTCCTACCTTTAAGGAAAAACAAATTAAACATTTCATGTTGGATTTAGAGAAAAAAGTCAGATTATATTTAAACGAAGATATATTAACATAAATCATTCATTTGCCCACAAATGTCTAATTATCAAAATATTTTGAAACAAAACCAACTTTGCTGATGGTGGAAAACACACCCATAAGGGGGCAGCATTGAGCTACATTTCTGCAATCACAGGTAAAAAGCAGTAATAGCTAACAAGTGTTTACTGTGTGCCAAGCATTGTTCTAAATGCTTTGAGCGTAAAAACTGCTCTAGCCCTCCCCACCTTGGAGGCAGGCACAGTGGCTGTCCCATCTTACTGTGAGGACACTGGGACACAAAGCAGTTAGTCACTTGCCCAAGGTTATACAGTGAGCAGTAAGCCAGGGTGCAACTTGGACAGTCTGGCTCTAAAACCTCTCTTTCACTCACTACATGATACTGTCTCTAATGTTACTCTCTTCTTGCATGAATGCCCATTACATTAGTTAAAGTCAAGCTAAAAACATTCCTTCATCATTATATTTGAAAACCAAGTATCATACATTTTCCCTAGTTTGTATACCTGGCTTTAAATTTAAATATTATATATAAATTATATTATCCAGAAATGAAAGTGGGAAAAATAGGCAGAACTGATATCATTCGAGATTATAATTTTTAGTAAAATCATACATTAGCATCACTGTAATGTATCAATTAGTATCAATACATTAGTACTGATAATACTGCCATAAAACAGACCTTAAATCCCATTACAAAGGTAACCATTACCTCCTAATGTGACATTTCCATGTAGAAATCGTCCTTGATAAATAAGTCGTAGAATATTTGGGCTGCTGACCTGCTCTTCTTCCCAGTCTGAAAAGAACCAGTGAACTTGTTAGGTGTGGTTCAACACAAAAGTAAGGTATTACTGCTCTGTTTTAAACTTCTGATCCAAACCAGATAGAGCACATCAAAGGAGACGCTTGGAGCCTCCCCTTAAGTAAGACAGGCACCACTCACGCCCCACTGCAGCCTCGGTTCTTGCCTGTGCGTCTCCTTAACTGGTGAGAACTGCACACTAGTGTTTGCTTTTTAAAAACACTAAAGTGTGCCACATTAGTGTCCTGAAATTTAAAAATGAAATCAAATGAGCTGTGAAAAATCCAATCCTGGAAAAAGATAAATATCATTGGAAAATGAATTTCAATTACCAATAATCGACAGATAATAATATATTTCCAATATTTGTACCTGTTAAATATGTTTGAGGTTAGAAACTATGTTTAACAAAAATTTAAAAAATAACATATTGACATAGAGAATAACAAATGATTTATACATTAAAACTGTAGAGAACAAAAATTTTTGAGACTAACAAAAAAATGTGTTTATTTTGGACAATGATGATTTACTATTTTATTGTTGTTTTGAAGCCATTTGGTAAACATTACAGAAGATATAACTTTAATTCACTTTACCCAAAATACTCAAAAGAAAAACTTGAAAATAAAAATATTAGATGGAAGCCAGCAAAGCCCACAAAGAAAATCAAAACACAAACCAGAGGGCAGGATGAGTAACAGAATAGTTCACTTTAACGTGTAGCTTATGAAGTGCTACTCTGTTAAAATAATGGTGTAAAACACAGGTGGCAAACAGAAAGCCCATGGGGCCAAATCTGGCCTTCTGCCTTGTTTTATCCAGCCCAGAACCGTTGGCTTGTCACCTTGTTTCTTAACTATTAACCTTGCTTAACTGTTAAGGAGTAGTTACATTTATACAATCCTACGTTTGGCCCTTTGAAGGCAACTACAAGGCTGATGTGGCACCTGGTGAAAATGAATTTGACACCCCTGGAAGACACTGGTATGTGATAGGTATGGGGTTAATAATTTTCACTAACCTGTAGATACAATCATTAAAATGCTAATTTTGATAGTGATTTGAGAATTCCATCATTATCTTTCTCAACAATTCTAGTATGATGTGCTTGTTTCCTATAGAAGCTCCTATTATCCAGAGAAAACTACCAACAAAAATCTAGTTTAAAATATCCAGAAGAGGAAATGATAGGAAAAAAAGAAGGTAAGTGGAGCACTTTCCTTTTGCTTACTTCTTTTGAGTCTTCAAAATGATGAATGTGAAGTTGATTTTAAAAATAAATAAATAAATAACAGTGCCTCCCAGTGACTCAGCACAGCAGAAATAATGAGTAGTGGGGAAATAAATCTGAGTCATTTCTATTCCTGCCCCCCTCCCCCAGGCCCCTTCTGTCTTTTCCCAAGTCCCTCTTCCCTCCTCCCCCTGGCATGCCTGCCTCCCTCTAACTCCAATGTTCCCAGGTCCCTCTTCTTCTAGAAGAAAGGTCAAATAAGCCTCAAACACTTTTGTAATTGATTACTCTGAATCCATCACATGCAAAATTACTATTTAATAGAACAATTCTGGTAAACACAGAAGTGTTTCATAGATATAAAGAGAAATGAGAGTAATTATTTCACAGGAAAAATATTCTAAAATATTTATTTTTTAAGCTGCAGAGATGTGAAGCCACATACTTCATTATCTTATACAGTGTCCTCATTTCTGCATACACCATTGGTTTAATATGCTAGCTCCCCCCCTCTCTCAGAGAACCTGAAATTTAGAGACCTGAAGGAGAACAATGCCTCAAGGAGTGATTTCAGCTACCAAAAACTGTATTTACTGAATTTTGGACCTCTGACCCAATAACAGCTATGTGTCACTATTCTATCCATTAATATTCCACTAAACTGTGTAAGATTATACTAAGGAAAACCAATTCCTTCCAAAAATATATTGTACAAACTATTTCCTTTGATTTAATATTTACTACACTTTTGTTAATAGCACCAGTAAATATTTACATTTGCTAACCTTTGGTGCATTATGAGATATAATGCGGAACAATTTTTAGCTTAAATATTTTATGTAAAATAAATATATTTTTATTCCCCTTATTATGTACAGTTACTAAGTACATATGGCAATTGAGGAAAGGCTGGAGTTAAAAACTTTTTGTGTGTAAGTACCACCAGATTAATATAATCAATTTCCAATGCTGGTAGATGGTTCATTCAATTGGGAAATTATTTATGACAAAGACCTGCACTTGAATCTCATTTTTGTTTATTAGAATATTCTAAGGAATCAAAACTAATAGTAATATCCAAGATAATTATGAAGGCAAAAAAATTTTCTTACCTTAAGTTATAATGTTGCCCCCAAAATAAGTTTTTGAGAGGGATTACCCATCATCTGTATGTATCTTGTGTACTTATTTCTATAATACCCATAAATGTCAAAAAGTTATCTTTACTCTCTTTTCCCTCCAAAGTCACAAAAGTAATGTTATGTCACACTTAGTAAAACAAGAATACTGTGTATATATATATATATATCTATATATATATATATTTTTTTTTTTTTTGGAGTACTATATTTTAAGTGTTTTTCATACTGACAGCTATCTCTCCTTCCTGGCTATGAAGAAATTTCAATATTCCAAGGGCCCCAAGTTTAGCCCATTTCAGCTTTTCTGAAATTCCTTCTTAACTATAAACTTTAGCTTCAGTAACTTTCTGATTTAGGACTAACAATGACTTGTCCCTTTGGTTACCAATGTGAAGAAAAGATCTAGTTATCTGAAAGTATCTGTCTAAACCATTATTTCTTAATTCAGATTTATGAATACCAGAAACATGCTCGTATAGTCTGCAAGTTCTTTTAAAGAATTTTGAAATTGTGCTTCATTTCAATAATAATCTGGAAGAGATTAGCTAGATAATTCAAATAATCCCCTTGTAACCACATACATACAGCCTTGGGATTTTAACGTCCATGGATGTTTTTAAGTATATGATTGAACTGGCACCAACCAGGGCAAGATGATGTGGGAAAAGTTCAGAGGAAGGACATACGCTGAAAGTTCACTTTAGGATGGCAGGACAGCGTCTTCTCACACAGGTAAGAACCAGAGAAAGTGAGGACTAATGGACACTCTCCCCAACATTTTGGTGTCATGGACACTGGCTTAAAAATGCAAAGCACAAATGGATTTTATATCTTCTTGACTTGTAGTGGCTCAGAGAACACAGGAAGTGACATATAAATCAGTTTGTGTCAAACTCAATTTTAAATAGCCTATATATAAAACAGACTGAAGAGAATATATTCAAATTTATTTAAGGTAGTTTTTCTTCCCTTTTGTTTAGATTTACTATAATGAAAGTGTGTCCATGTTAGCTGCACTGTTTTACTTTTAAAAAATAATTTTCATTTACAACAAGCAGTTCTAAGTCAAAAATAGAGACCTGACATGATGGCTCCATTACCATTTTGCAGTGAGGTAAACGAAGAGCAAAATAGGGAAGGTCATGGAGTGTGGCCCCCTTTAACTTTGAGCCTTATATCTTCAATTGTTTCTTTTTATCATATATTTACAACATTTTTGAAAATATTTGAGAAACAAGATAAAGTCATGGAGAATTAACAATTATATTCTCAAGAGAAAAAACACCACTCACCCATTGGCCAATTGTCATACACATGCTTTGCAATGTCAGAAGCAGAATCATTAGGAGAAAATAGGAACTCTTTAGTCTTCCCGCTTACCAAGATGAGGCGCAAATTGATCTGAAAGAAGACAATGATGCTTTTTAATATAAACCTCGAAAATTTTAAAGTAAAATATGAAAAAAGTTTTTCATTTCAATCCCATTCTAAATTATCACTAATACCATCTTTTCATTTTTATTTACTTAAATTCTGCAAAAAAGTTTTTTAAAGATTTTATTCATTTATTTTTAGAGAAAGAAAAAAGAGAGAAACATCAATGGGTTGCCTCTCTCTGGTACTCCAATCAGGGACTGAACCAACAACCCAGGCATGTGCTGTGACTGGGAATTGAACTGATGACCTTTTGGTTTTGCAGGACAATGCCCAACCAACTGAGCCACACACCAATGAGGGCTGTAAATTTTTTTTAGAAATTGGGAATTTGCTATATAATACTAAATATATATGATGGAGAAGCAGATATATTTGCCATAATAAATGAACCAAGAAAAAACAAAATCCATTATGTCTTTACTCCAACAATGTTCAGAATTGGATTTTTACAGATTATCACTATGACTACAAAACGCATATTTTCCATTGAAAAACTAATACAAATGGTGACTCTGCAGATCACTAAATGGAAAAAAAAAATTAGTTGTTAATATACATCTTCGAAAAAAAGAGAAAGCAGTAAATTATATAAAACTTTTTATTCTATAAAATTATTCAAACCTAAACAATCAACCAGAAACTATAATTTTAAAGAATTTATTATGGCTAATAGAGGAATCAATGGCAGCAGTTATTTAATCCCAAATGCACAATTATATATTTTCTTGGCAGGGAGAGGAGGAGCTATACATGACAAAGATCATAGATTCTCAGTGAAAAACCTAAGGTGGATAACAGAATTAACATTTTTGAGACCCAGTGGATTTACATTTCTCACTACTATGTATTTGCTAATATGCCATTCTTAACACATTTTCCAAAATGTTCACTTTTAAACTTTATCTTCGCCCATAGTTAACTTGATACTATTTTTTTTTTTTTTATCACTACATCCATTCACTTCTCCATGAGTTACAGAAATACAAGCATGGTTTTTTCCTATACTTCTGGCATTCTGTTAAGACAGCAAAAAAGACCTTTCTAAAAGTTGGGCCTGGTCCAGAGCTGACCCCTAGGACTAAGCCCTGGTTCTTTATATATAAAGAAAAGACAATGTCACTGTATCCGTTCGAATTATGCTGGGTGCCAGTATACCCAATCTTTCCACTTTAACTAGCAATATTATTTCTTATAAAAAAGTTACCAGAAAGCCTGTAAGATGGCGAAGGCTACAATGACAAATTGGTGTCTGATGCAGCACCATCAAGACACCAGAGCACTGATCTACTACCTACCACACCATGGCCGGTGCTCCTCCCAGAGCCTCGCCACTTTGAAAAGGAGTGGAAAGTTACAAAACATCTCACCTGGAAAAATGTTGCACATAAGACAATTCTATATTCAATGGGGTGCAAATGGATTCCATATCAGATGGAGAACTGGATTCTATATTAGAAAATGTATTTTAATGGTACTGTACAGTCTATCTAAAAAAAGGCTTTTTAAAAGTTAAAATAAAAATCTGTATCCCAAGTGAAAAGCTCTTTATTTATGTTCAGTAAGAATCTTTGCTGCCTTTCTTTCTTAACTAGACTAAAATTAGACCAAAAAGCCTAACATAGGAAGCAATCTGATAAAATCACACTGCTGTGAAGAAGTGATATGGTCCAGAAACTTTGTAAGTTCCACTTGAACTAAAGTCAAGTAGTGGCTTGCCAAAATGATTAAACTGTAAGAAATCACCACCTTGCTTATTTCCTATAATAAACAAGTAATGACTGATGCTTAAAGCAAGGAACCCAACATCTATCTATACAATACAACATGGACTTTAGTTTTAACACATGCATCACTATTCATGGCTGTCTTTTTAAGTGTGAATATTGATACATATGTTATGCTCTGAACTTACATGGAATCTTCTAAAGTCTTCAAACTACTGTATAAGAGCCTTTTAGACATTAATACCTAAGAAATTATGACCCTCATAATTGTCCAGCCAAATATAGTTACCTAGAAATAAATATAACTAAATTCAAGCTTCCTATGAGTTATGTAAATGATATGAACCTACTTTTTACAAGTCTTTTAAGTTTAAAATTAATTTCTATTGAGCTTTTATTAAAATGGTAATATTTAAAAATAACAAAAGACATTACCCTTACAACCCGTAATGGTGACATCAAAGCATATTTTACATTTTCCCTAACAGCCATTATAGAGAAATGAAAAACAAACCACCGTAAGTCTTTACAATGGAAACTGGCACAGTCATTAAATGACATGAAATGTAGATGTATATAATTTGACATAAAAAGTTGTCCACAATATATTAAACAAAATAACACATACAACTCACCACATAAATATGTAACACTAATTTTGGGTTCATACTGCAAAGATCTCAGTATTCCCTATTTTAAAATTGGTATGTATCACTGTCACTAATAAACTGATATTTCACTTTAACATCTGAAAATCAATGGTCTAAAGAATTTGTTTATCTAGATATTCAGAATGTTGAAAACTTTTAGGTTTTAGATGTGTTTGACACAGGTTAAAAATATTTTTAAAAATGTTTACAGGCAGTATGAACTTCTCAGTTTGACACAGACCTACTAATTCCAACTTACTTACACTGCTCTGCTTCATATACTTAGAATGCCTGCCTGGCCCCAGAAAACATCTGAGTTTGAAAGGCATGGCAGGGTTTGAAAGTGCTCTGGGCTACAAAATAAGAGCAAAAAGTGGGGTAGGATTTTAAAATTTCCTTAGAAGAAGCCTAATAACCCCCGTGGATGGAGGAGGAGGGAAATATGACAAAGCAAAACTAAGTCCATAAATACATAAATCAAAGAATTTATCAAATCTTATAGTTAAAATTACAAAAACCAGCAACAGCAGATAAAGACTGCTTTAAGAAAGAAGCATATGTCCAAAATTTAAAATAATAGCAATAAACACACAAAATGAAGTTGATAAGTGAAGTAAAACACTTCTAGTGCCTGTAACACAGTAGGTATTTAATAAATATTTGTTGACTAATATTTCAGTTTCTTAAGTTCAAGATGCAAGAAGAAATGTAGCCTGGAAAAGATCAGCACTACGATTCAAACCTAGGCTTCAGCGTTCTGGGTATTTCATCAAATGGCAAGTGTGCTATGTAGAATGGAAATTGATTAACAGTAATTTTTTGGTAGTGATATGGAGATGTAGAGAATTCTCTTTAAAAGATTATGCAGCAATTACTTAATATTTACTAATGGAAGGCCTTTTCATTTCTCTGAAGTCAAGCTAAATCAATTTATAAGATACCTCCTTAAAAGAACCTCTGCTTGTGAGGTAGTGGGATTCTCGACATATCAACAATGAGTTAAAAACAAGACTCCTATTTACAGCTTAAAAATGATATGTTGCAATATACATACCTGTCTAAAAATAAAACTATTAATACTGTGGAGGACTTGATATGAGATGAGCTCCTATTATGTAATAAAATTCCCAAGGGATGGCATTTTGATCATCCAAATGAATTACATATTTTATAATTATTTTTGAGGCAAAACAAATCTAAATAAGACTATTAGGTAGAACTACCATGATCACTTCCTGTAAAGCCAATGGGAAAATAAGAACTCTTTCATGCATGTAATTGCAACTTAAAAAATTTTTTCAGTCCAATTGATTACTCAATTAAGAAATCTCATCTAGAACTTACTTTAACAGCAACTAATTTTTAATCAGTCAGGGTAAAAAAAAATTAGAGGAAGGTGAGAAAGGGAATGAAAGATAGAATTGACTGGAATGGTCTTTGGACCTAAAACAGACAATTACAGAGGTGGACCACGCCCTTTAAAATGAATAGGTCTGTCTTCTCCTAAGAGAGCAACATGTAGATCAGAAAGGGAAATCCCAGCTTCTCCGAGTCTCCGAAGAAGGACATGAGTACTGGGATACCCTACCTTACACTGGAGGGAAGCCCTCTGTCTGTGGAGCGCCAATTCCTACCTTTTTTGGTCTTCCTACTCCTCCACCATCTTGGTCCTCCACCTTTTTTTGCTAAATGGCAAGCAAGAAGCCCAGTGGGAAAGATTTTAGACTTTCTTTGAAAATCCCTTTTAAAAGCTCTCAACTTATCTCAAGAGGATTATATTGAGTAAAAAAATCCAACCCCAAAAGGCTACATATTGCATGATTCCATTTATAGAATAATCTTGAAATGACAAAATTAAGAAATGGAGAAAATACTCATGGTGGCCAAGTTTGAGAAAGAGGCATTAGATGCTGTGTTTACAAAAGGGAAGCACAAGGGGTCCTTGTGCTGGAACTAGGTGGTCTCATGAATCTGCACATGTGACAAAACTGCAGAGAACTAAATACATACACAGACAGAAATCAGTACATGAAAACTAGAGAAATCTGAATTAAGTCTGTGGGTTTTATCAGCCTTAATTTCCTGCTGGGATGTCGTATCACAGTTCTATAAGATGTTGCCATTAAGGAAAACTGGGTGATGAGTAAATGGGACTTCTCTCTACCATTTCCTGCAAAGACATGTGAATCTATAATTATCTAAAAATAAAGGTATTTTTTTGGTTTGTTTGGTTTTTAAGGCAAGCATGGAACTTGCTAAAAATTTATATGGTATTATATGTCTGTCTTTACTTACCTTATTTGCATTTGAAAACTTCTTTTTAAGAAAATAATATTGTACTAAAATAGCTACTTAATCTTGAAAAAAGATATAAACAAACATATCAGGGGCTTATTTTGAGGTAACGTATGAATTTAAAAATAGATAAGCATATTTTCTTTCAAAATTTATTTATTTTTTTGATTTTTAGAAAGAAGGGAAGGAAGGGAAAAGAACAGGAACATTGGTATAAAAGAGAAAACTGACTGACTGTCTTTTGTATATGCCCCAATTAGGGACCAAAACTGCAACCCAGGCATGTGCCCTGACCAGGAACCTTAACTGGCAACCTTTTGATTTTCAGAAGGACAGGCAGCCAACTAAGCCTGGGGCAAGTATATTTTCTATTATTTTAGAGTTATGGATTTGTAACTGGTACATTTTGAATTTTCGTTAAAGAAAACTGGAAGGAGGCAACAAGAAATGTGTGCATTTTTCTACATAGGACTGATTTAAAATAAATTATCCAAGCAATTGCAGTGTTAAAATATGGTAATCATACACTTTCTTTTAGGTGTCCACTTACTCAAACTTTTTCTGAAGCAGATACTCTGATTGGTGCCTGGATTACAAAAGATTTAATATGAAATCCCTGAGGATTTCATAACCTTGAAGCTATGAAAAAGACATACAAACATAAGTATGGCAGAGAGGAGTAGATAGGATATAAAATTTTAAGTGCCCAATAAATAGTTGCTGAATGAACTTTAAAAGTAGCAGAAGGAAAGCCTGTGAGTCTGAGAATCCACAGTGGGGTATGTGTGGCAAAGTGAATAAAGGAGAAAGATGCCAACAGCCTGCCATTTCTTGTGTGCCTTACTATATTTCAGGCACTTGGTTACCATTCCACTTAGCCACTTAGCTCTGAAGCAGGAATTCATTTTAGAATTGCAGGAATGAGTCTAGAGACCTTAATAAGGAAGCTGAGTGAGATTTGAACCCAGGTGTGCTAATAACACAATACCTACTGCTCACCACCCTGCCAGAGTGTAGGTGGCCCTAGCAAATTCCTCACCATCATTTCCATTGCTATTCTCCATCATCATCTCAACCAATCTTGCCCTCTCTACACTCCAACCACAAGTATCTTCTTTCAATTGCTCGAGGCCTTTATGCAGGTTATTCCTATTACTTGGAATGCTTGGTACCCTACACTCCCCACCCAGAATCCACACACTGTGGCTGATGTATTTGAGAGGAGATGGCATCAATACTACCTCCAGAGCCTAATCACCCTGGATAAAGTAATAAAACTAATTTTTTTAATCATAGGAGAAGAATTTCAAAATAAAATTAGAGAAGCCTAGAAAGCATTCCTATTCCATCTAGAAGGGAGCTGTCCTACTTGCAAATAAGTTATTATAAGGCATCCATGACAAATTTTAACCTCTAAGAAAATAATCTGAATTCTTGTATATGAATTTACTTGTAATATGAAGTCATAAACTAAGGTATACTGAGGTCTGCTAAATGGATTAAAACTATGAAATCTTTTCCTACATTTTTTAGCACTTAGTAGGATGTCAATTCTCATATATAAAATATTAAATCTACATAGGTAAAACCTCAGTAAGAGTCCTTATTTTTATTTTTTATCTCTTAACAAGTGACATACTATTTTATTTCCTTTAAGGTACATATAAATAGCTAATGGTATTATAAATAAATGTTTCTTTTTGAAATTTTGAATTAATTTTTTAATTTTTTATTAAATTATAGTTATCCCAACTGTTCCCCCTTTGTCCTCCGCCCAGCCCACCCCTGCTCCTCACTATCCATGTCCATGGGTCACTCATACATGTTCTTTGAGTAGTTAGTCCCTTCCCCTTCTTTCCACCATTATCCCCTCTGGTTGCTGTCGGTCTATTCCATGCTTCCATGCCGCTGATTCTATTTTGCTCATTAGCTTATTTTCTTCATTAGGTTCCTCTTATAGGCGAGATCATATGGTATTTGTCTTTCACCGACTGGCTTACTTCACTTAGCATAATATTTTCCAGTTCTATTTATGGTGTTGCAACAGACAGGAGTTCTTTCTTTCTACTGCGTAGTATTCCATTGTGTAAATGTACCAGTTTTTTTTTTTTTTTTATCTACTTATTTACTGATAGGCCCTTAGGCCACTTATAGCACTTGGCTATTGTAAACAGCGCTCCTCTGAACATAAGGGTGCTTAAGTTCTTTTGAGTTAGTGTTTCAGGGTTCTTAGGGTACATTCCCAGCAGTGAAATCGCTGAATAAGTTGTGACAACATAAAACTACTAAACGAAAACATAGGCAGTAAAATTTTAGATATCCCATGACATTTTCAGGTATCAGCAATATTTTCACTGATATATCTCCAAGGGCAAGTGAAATAAGGAAAAAAAATATGAAACTACATCAAATTAAAAAGCTTCTGTACAGTTAAAAAGAAACTATCATCAAAATGAAAAGGGAACTGACTGTATAGGAGAACATATTTGCCAATGATACATTGGATAAGGGCTTTTTTTTTTTTTTTAAAGATTTTATTTATTATTTTCAGAGAGAGGGGTAGGGAGAGAGGCAGAGAGGGAGAGAGACATCAATGTATGGTTGCCTTTCACCTGCCTCCAGCTACAGACCTGGCTGGAGACCTGGCTTGCAACCTGATTATGTGCCCTGGCTGGGGAATCAAACCAGCAACCTTTGGGTTTGCAGGCCAGCTCCTTATCCACTGTGCCACCAGCCAAAACCCGGATAAGGGTTTAACCACCAAAATATATAAAGAACTCATATGACTCAACATATGGAAGACAAACAATCCAATTAAAAAATGGGCAAAGGACCTGAACAGACACTTCTCCAAGGAGGACAGGCCGATGGCCCATAGACATATGCAAAGATGCTCAACATCACTAGCCATAGAGAGATACAAAGTAAAACCACGATGAGACATCACTTCACACCTGTCAGAATGGCCATTATTAAATAAATCAACAAGTGCTGACAAGGGAACCCTGGTGCATTGCTGGTGGGAACGCAGAATGGTATAGCCACTGTGTAAAACAGTATGGAATTTCCTCAAAAAGAAAATTTAAAATGGATTCCTTATTTTTAACTGTAGAAACACCTAAGAAGTTAAGAGAGGTCTCTAGCCTAAGTTCCCAAGTATTTTATTTACAACAGCTCATTTTACTGAAAATGTGTATTTCCAGAACATGTAACTCATTTTAAAATGTAGGAGAAGTACCACATTCCAAAGCAATATTAATGTTTTGTGAATTATATGAAGTATCAACTATTTGTTAAATTATTTTTGGAACAATGAACATGAAGAAGTAGTGCTGGGCTATAAAAATTAATTGACATTAACAGTCAATTAGCCTACTTGCTTTCTAAATGGATTGATTTTTTCCCCTTATCAATGATGAAACAAAGAAAACAGTGGGTTCTTATAAGTACAATTCAGAATAAAATAACATAGCTCAAAACTTACACAGCATTTAGAGCTTGGTTGGTACATAACAAGTACCTAATCAGTTATTATCCCAAATTTTGTGTCATTGTCATCATTATATCCATCATCAGTTTAGTAAATTGCATAATAACAACTATAATGCCCTTTAAATTTTTTTTAAACATTTTATCTTTTTTTTTTTATAAGATTTTATTTCATTATTTTTAGAAAGAGGGGAAGAAAGAGAGGCAGAGAGGGAGAGAAATATCAATGTATGGTTGCTTTTCACCTGCCTCTAGCCACAGACCTGACTGGAGACCTGGTTTGCAACCTTGTTATGTGCCCTGGCTGGGGAATTGAACCTGCGACCTTTGGGTTCGCAGGCCGGCCCCTTATCCACTGTGCCACCAGCCAGGGCCTAAATATTTTATAATGTACATTTACTTTAAAATAAGTTTGGAGGCCCTGGCTGGTGGCACAGAGGATAGGTGCCAGCCTGTGAAACCAAAGGTCACTGGTTCAATTCCCAGCCAGGGCACATAACCAGGTTACAAGCCAGGTCTCCAGCCAGGTCCTTAACTGGAGGCAGGTGATGTTTCTCTCCCTCTCTGCCTCTCTCCCTTCCCCTCTCTCTAAAAATAATAAAGTCTTCAAAATAATAATAAAATAAATTAAGTTTGGAAAACTAATAAAATTCCATGAGAAGACTTAAACAATACATATTTTTCCAAGTTCCAAGTCCTATAAACTGAGAAAGCATGTTGGTTTTGAAATTAATTTATGGTTCTGTATCATAGTAACACATTGTTGACAAGCAATTTTATACAAAACTTAATCCAAGTGCAAACATGAGTTAACTCGTATAGCAAACTACACCCATCTGTTCATTAATATGTTGACCAGCAATTTTATTGCAAAAGCTAATAACATGTGCAAGCATGAGTTAGTTAACTCATTATCAGTCAACAGGCTTGGCTTGACAACAGAGCTTTTTTGTGACTGGTCAACAATGTGTTAAAACCTGACTACAGGACTTCCCTTTATAAAGTAGTTGCTTTAGCCAGATTTCAGTTCACAGTAGTGGCAGTCTAATTTCCTATACATACTATCAATTTAATAGTAAATTTGAATGAAACCCAACCAATCTCTCTGGGACACCAGATTTCTATCTAGGGAAACTTTTTTTTGAGGAGGATTTTTAGGCTTTCTGATTCAATTAAGAACAATTCAGGCCCTGGCTGGGTAGCAATGTTGGTTACAGCACTGTCCTGATGACATCGAGGTTGCTGGTTCAATCCCTCGTCAGGGCACATACAAGAATTGACCAATGAATGCATAAATAAGTGGAACAACAAATTAATGTTTTTCTCTCTCTCTCTCAAATCAACTTAAAAGACAAAGGACAGAAGTCCAGTATAATTTTTTGTCACCCAAGAGCCTACACATTAAACTATGGGTAGGACACCAGAAGCTGGCAAAGCAATAGAGGACACTGGGTTGGAGGGAGAGAATAGCTTTTTCTATTATTTTATAAATTAATATTTATTGAATATCAACTATGTACCAGAAGTTTTGCTTACATGTATTATCTCATATAGTACTTTCTCTTCTCTCTAATCACCTAGCTACTCCAACAAATCCAGGTAGGAGACAGGATGAAACTGTTGGATGTCTGTACTTTTCTTATTTCTCTTGGCTTTGCTTCATTATCTTTGAGCTAAGTGTTTGCCCTTTCGCTGTGAGTGTCAATTCTCAGATTCTCTCCTTCCTATTTCTATGCTATTATCAAATTCCCAGAACCACTTACATTCCATGCCTTTTACAATAGTCCTCATCATTCAACTTTTAAGACTGCAAGTAGTCCCAGTTCATAGGTACGTGGGGAACAGACAAGGGAAATCGCCCTGCGAGGCCCGTTAATGGCAAAGTAGAACAGGAACCCATGTTTTCTCTCTCCTAGATCAGGGTTTGTCCTAGTATATCTCAATGTCTCCCCAAAACACCCTCTCAATCCCCCCTAGGTCTTTCTAAATATTGAATTCATGTCTTATTCAACCAGACACTTCAGAAGCATTTGCTTTTCTCTTAGGATTCATGAAATTTTTGAGAAAAACATTCCTTAATCATACTAACTAAAAAGTAATCCAGCCTTTTTCTCTGAGTGATGGAACTTCTAGAGAATGTAAGTAAGTGTTAAGAGAAAAAGAGTCCTTATTTACTATAAAATAAGCTTGGGAATGCCAGGTTAAAAAAGTCAAACAAGTTGTCTGTCAGAGGAAATGGGGAGTTACTGCTGAATGAGCACTGAGTTTCAGATTTGCAAGATAAGAGTTCTGGAGATAGATGGCGGTGACAGTTGCACGCTATGAGTGCTTTAATATCACTGAACTGTACACTTTAAAATGTTTAAGCCAGGCCAGGTGGCTTAGTTAGCTAGAGTATCATCATATGCACCTAAAGGTTGTGGGTTTGACCCCTGGCCAAAGCACATATCTAGGCTGCAGGTTCAATCCCCTGTTGGGGGTGGGGGGGATGGGAGACAACTGCTCCATGTTTCTCTCTCAAATTGATGGTCCTCTTTCCCTTTCTCTCCCCTCCCCCTCTTTCTCTAAAAATCAATAAAATCATATCCGCAGGTGAAGATTTTTAAAAAAATAGTTAAGATGGTAAATATTATATGTATTTTACTATAATGTAAAATATATGTTACATAGTTTATATACCCAACATTTCCTTTACAGGATGACACTTAACCCAACTGAGCCACACCAGCCTACTGTTAGAGGATGTCAAACACCTACTGTTAAGATGTCATAGTCACTTTCCTCTTTATAGCAGAACTGTGAATTAAATATTTGTGTCACTGCTGTATGAAAGGACTGGCTACACTCAGGGTTTTTAATATTACGACAAAAATTCATATAAGATGGACACTTTAAAAACACATAATTCATAAAGCTTACCTTTCTCATATGAGGTCTGCCAATGTCAATATAATTAAAAGTTTGCCTGGCTGATATTTTCAGGACAGACCTCATATATTTTTTTAAAAGAACATGAACAATTAGCTAACTTGATGCTATGGTTAGAAAGTAATTTATTTTTAATCCTCACTTGAGGATATGTTTTTATTTATTTATTTTTTTAAGAGAGAGGGGAAGGAAGAGAAACACCAGGGATCGAACCCACAACCTTTTAGTGTGTGGGACAATGTTCCAAACAACTGGCCCACCTGGCCAATGCTAGAAAATAATTTTAATGTATGCCTTTGCCCTATAAAAAGAACGCTAATGGCTCTCTAAAGGGCTGTCCTAGATGACTGTTAAAAGTCCCTTTCAGCTTTAATATAATGTAATGAGCATTTTAAAAAGGCCATGTAGCCCTGGCTGGTGGCACAGTGGATAAGGCATGGGCCTGCCAACCCAAAGGTTGCTGGTTCGATTCCCCAGCCAGGACACATAACCAGGCTGCAAGCCAGGTCTCCAGACAGGTCCGTGGCTGGAGGCAGGTGAAAGGCAACCATACGTTGATATCTCTCTCCCTCTCTGCCTCTCTCCTTTCCCCTCTATCTCTGAATAAAATCTTTTTAAAAAGCCCATGTTATTTAGAAATATAATAATTTTATTATGCGTGATAAAAATATACAAGGTCTGTCCATAAAAAGGCCATCCATTGTTAATATAATGAGAATGGTTTGTGCATCAATGTACCCTGGCAGCCAAGGAGAGTGGACTGGAATGCACATGCATAAACAGTAATGACTTTACTGTACTAGTCAGTGGGGGCAGTAGAGGCCCTTGATTGAGCATGTGTACTGTGTGGCCACTACATTTAAAATGACTGAGTAGAGCAATGAACCTGCATCTAATTTTGCATTAAGTTTGAACATTCCTCCATGGAAACCATTCAGCTGTAGCTATGGGTAACTAATTGGTGCTTACAGCTTCTTCACAACAATACACCTGCTCATGGATCACATCTCATTCTGAGTGTTTTGGTAAACATCAAATAACCCAGATAACTCAGCTCCCCTACAGCCTAGACTTGGTGCTCTGCAACTTCTAGCTTTTCCCCAAACTAAAATCACCTTTGAAAGGGAAGAGATTTCGGGATATCAATGAGATTCAGGAAAATACAATGGGACAGCTGATTGTGTCTATGAGGTCCCAAGGTGCCTATTTTGAAGAGGACTGAGGTGTCATTGTTCTATGTACAATGTTTCTTCTTCAATAAGTTTATTTTTCATGTTACATGGCTGGATACCTTCTGGACAGACCTCATAGCCAGGATAAATGTTCAGTAATGACTGATTTGGTCCTAACAATAACACTTTATATTTGAATTAATAGAGGTGGAATGATGTAAACCTACTGCCTTCATTTATTCATCACTAACTCTTATTTTTAATTCCTTATTAACCCCGGGTCAGGTAGCTCTGTTGGTGGGAATGTTGTCCTGATACTCCAAGGTTGTAGGTTTAATTCCCAGTCAGGGCACACACAAGAAACAAACAATGAAGGCATAAATAAGTGGAACAACAAATCTGTCTGTCTGTCCCTCTCTAATCAATAAATTCAAAAATTAAGGAAAAAAACTCTTTATAAACCAGTGCCTACTGAAGCCATACTACTGAACTGTATTCCTAAAGGTTATATATGGTCACTTAAAAAAATCAAATAGCTTCTTCTCATTTCTCATTTCTCTTAGTCGCTCAAGTTTAACTCCTTCTTTCTTGAAAATCTCTCCTTGTCAGGTTTCTGTAATTCCACAAATGTGTTCCCTGAAACACTAGCCTCCATGAAGTATCCTAGGGGAGAAGAGGGCTCGGAACTTGAATAAATCTGCAAAACATTACTTCATATTTTCCCCTGCTAGAGATTTGACATGTGTGTAAACATATTAAAAACCCAGAGAATTATTGCAGTGAACAAATTCACTTAACTTCAACAAAGTTGTAGAGTTTAACCACAGAACTAATTTTCTTTCCTATATTCCTGTTACTACACCATAGATCTAGTGTTTGGTAAAACATATTGTGGTAAAATATATACTTGCTTCTCTAATCCTCTGTTTTAGTTTTTTTTTTTTTTTCCTCTTATACTCCAAACATGGGCTTCCAAGGTTCCCTCATCAATCTTTTCTTTCCCCAACACTCTATCCTTGAGAGAGCTTGTGCCTGCCCAAGGCTTCAACTGTTACCCATTTGGAACATTCCCAAATTCATTTCCCATGGAACACCACTTTCATTCCTCCAGCTGCCAGATGACCATTTCTAACTGGATAGCCTGCTATCCCCTCAAAATTGGTATGTTTAAATTTTAACTTATTTCTTCCTAAGTAACAGTAACCCTCTTGACTACTAAAATTCTACTAAATTCTCCTGGTTTCCCACTCAACTCAGACTTGGAAGTTTGGTCATCATGTACTCTGCATTTTTTCTCATCTCCCCTTCTTCATCAGCCACTAAACTTTTAACAACTTTTAAAAATCCTCTCTGCTGCCTCTTTCAGAACTTATCTATCTTACACATTGTCAACCACTTTCACCAGTTTAGAATTCTGTCAGTATGCCACAGGTAGCTAACACAGTACTTTCTGTGAGGTACACAGTTTATTGTCATACAATAGGTATTATCTCCATGTTGTCGATGGTGAAATGGGACACTGAGATTAAGTAACTTCTGATGATCACATAGTTCATACCCCAACTATTTCAGTCCAACCCAGTAGTTCCCTACCCAAATTTCAATTCCAGATAAATTGATATGTTTATTATTAATCCTATCCTGGCAAGAATCACAAGAATGTCTTCCTCACTCCCTCTCACTGAAGTTCTAATTTCTCTTTGGAAGTCTATGTGACCATTGTAGCCTACGCTACTCATTCCTCCCTCAGAGTTCCTGTTCAATCACAGGTAAGGATCAGGGTGACCCTATGTGCCCATGTTTGCCTGGGACAATTCCTTTTTCTTTTAAATTCTCATCAGCAGACATTTTTCATTGTCTTTAGGAGAGAGGAAGAGAGGGAGGGAGAGAGGGAAGGTGGGGGAAAAGGAAGAGAGAGCGAGAAACATCAGTGAGAGAGAACAGTATCAACTGGTTGCCCTCTCATATATGCCCCGACCAGGGATCAAACCCACAACCTGGCTATGTGCCCTGAGCAGGAATTGAACCTGTACCCTTTTGGTCTATGGGATGACACTCCACTCATCCAACTGAGCTACACTGGCCAGGGCTGCCTGGGACAATCGTAATTTACATTTGTTGTCTCACTATTATGAACAGGGCCCCCCTTTATACTCAAAAGTATTTCAATCTAGACAAATTATAAGGCCATCCTACACATACTACATCAATTATTAAAACAAAAGACAGTTTATACATGTGTCTTAGCTCTGCAATTAAGTCACACCCCTTGATGGCTGGAAATCAACCTTAAGATTTCTTAATAGTTCTCTTCTAACTTACATCAAGAGCACAATCTCTTGCAAGTGAGGCTACAAAATAATTTTGTACATTAGGTGCCTTTGACTGTGCTTTGTTTCTGAATTAAATCCTGCTTTTAGATCAAAAGAGGAAAAACACACATTTTAAATTAATTCATATAATCTTATATAGTTACCTATGCTTGAAAAATAGTAGGTATTTAATATACTGGAAGATTAATGAATAATGTACCAGAATATTCCAGACTATAGCCAACATTCCTAAAATATTTCAATAATGTAAATGTAAAAGGATACTTTATTTACAATCACTAAGTGAATTTACCAACTATAACCAAGAAAAACGGACTGCAATGTTTCACTGTTTTACAGAGCTCGGTGATGGTGCCCCATTTTCTACACACAACTATCATGAAACATAGGCACTGAAACAGACTACAATGATAATGAAAATTAGCTGCCCTGAAAAAGGAAAAAAATATTTTAAAAATCATCCTATTAGTTACAACATGTTTGTCAGTCTACTCATTATTCAAAAGTGATAGCAAGCTCTCTCCTATTTAAGAAGAATACCTTCTGTCTGACTATGAAGAAAACGATTGTTTCAGGCTGCCTGGGCTCTGCAGTGCTATTCAGCTCGCACAGACAATTTGCATCAACCTGTGACTAGTGATACTGTCCCTGAGTGGTGTCTCAGATAGCCATGACCTCACGTGCTCTTAATATTGAGGACCTCATTTATAAAGTAATGTCTCTGAAATAGTCGTGAATTCTCACTTAAATGGAATTGCACTTTTTAAATTATTATTTATTAAATCTAAAAATCTTAACAAAAATGTATCAACTTACTTAGGATTAGCATAACAAATTATTCAGAGGCAGAGCTCTACACAAGTGAGGAATGAGATGGGCAAATGTGATAAATACATTAGCATCAGCATATAACATTAAATACAATTACCAGTAAAATATAGCATAAAATCCTGCAACTATGCAGCACATGCCATCTGAGGATATCAATTAACATTATTCATCACAAAAAAACCCTGAATGCTCATAAAAAGTGGTTACAGAATATAAATACAGCAGCATGAAAACATTTAGTATTATAATACACAAAGCAAAACAAATGACAGCAAATGGCTCCAAAGACCAGAAATGAAGAGAATTAGAGAGTAGTGAAGTAAAAGTTAAAACTGAAAGGAAAAATTGGACAAACAGTTAAGCAGAAAAATAGATGAACTCCTGGGAAAAAGCAAATGACTAATAAATAGCAAAAGAGGAAATATTTATAAACAGGAAAGGCTATTAAGAGCAGATAAGATAATTATCTAAAGACGTGGACATGAAAACAGAATGCATTGTCACCAAACAATTCAAGAACTAAAGGACCACATCTCTGAGTTAGAAAATATCACAATATACTTTTTGAAATATTAGACTTAGGTTTCAAGTTAAAGAAAAATTGTTTCAAGTTATGAAGTAACCAAAGACAGCCAGAAATCCAAGTAAGTTGATGTAGGTCAGTTATGTATAACAACCCTCTGACTTGGATTATATGCTGAAAAATATGTTAAATTTTAATCAATGAAATAGCCTATGTTTATATCTATTAATAAAACTGCAATAATATGTGAGGAATTTCAAAGATTGTTAATTTGTATCAACAACTCAGAATAACACCATAAAACAGATATAAAAGTCAGGTAAAAATATTTAGTGAGTTTCTGGATCTCTCATGAAAAGAGTTAATTTTTACTTTCAGAATATTCATGACATTAATGTTTGAACAATTATCAATCCCTAAGGTACTGTCCTTACTCTATTTTCAAAATTTTAAGAGTATGATTATAGCATAAATACTTCCTTAGGGAACACAGTAAATTAATTTTTTCCAGTTTCTCCCAAAGCAATTCAACAATGCTAAGAGAGAATATGTGATAACACCAGACATACGCATGCACATCCTATATATATGTTGATCTTCCCAGGCCTAAATTAGTTATTTTTATCAGGTGGAAACTAAATACCCAGGTAAAGGTTAATTTAAAAATGATTCTAGAAGTTAGAAGATATGAAGAATGTTAATTCTTCAACAAGAGATGCTACTAGTGATAGGATTTTAAATATTTTGATTACAACTGTTTTTACAATAGCTACACAATTATGAGGTTTTGTTAATGTTTTTCCTTCTGCATCAATTCTTCCCCTCTCTCATATTCATCTGTTAACATTCTAGTTTAGACCCTTATCATTAGCTAAGTAATCAACTAAATGGTGTTCTTGGGGATTCTGTACCTCTTCTCTCATGCATCTTGTGTGTACCGTAACTCATCCATGCAACGGATGTTTATCAGGCACTCATCACCTACTGTGTGAATGCCTGAGTATTTGAGACCTACCAAAGAGACAGAAATCAGCAGATAAACTTCTGTATGTGCTTATAAAATTATGAGCACATACAGAGATTATGAAATCAATTATGCATCTGATTATGTTTTCTTTTGGCAGTTGTGGGGAAGGACTAATTGCATCTGGACCACACATACAAAAAAAGGCAGAATTCTACTCAAAACTATTGTAATGATTATTGCGTAGTGTAGCCAAGCTATTTTTTCTTAGCACTCAGAAGTTATAAGACTACAAATATTCATTTCACATTCTAATATTCATACTATTTACTCAAGAATGGTGTTAGTGGTTTTGATCCTGTATACGTATGATTTTATGTGCACAGGACCTAACGCCATCCAGGAACAACTAAACTATTTAATGGCTTTAACCTAGCAAATACGGAACACTCTGGACTCGAACCAATTCTAATTTATAAGCTTTTATGTTCCAAGGCTTCACATTTGTAAATCCATTGTTCATAACCTAGATTACATTTCTATGGAAAAAAGGTTGTGTGTATATGGCTCCCAGGAAATTCCTAAATTTATTTACTCTAATAGTATGACTAAAATGTACCTAATATGCAATGAAAAGTAGTAACATTATTAATAATCACAAACACCCTGATTCTCTTTTTGGTGTTTTACATACATTGACTCATTACATTCTCACAGCAACTGACAGGAAAAACACTATATTATGCCCGTATTTACACAGGAGGAAACTACAGGAGAGACTAAATAACTGCTGGTCCAAGGACCAACAAGGTTAGAAGTACCTGAGCAGGATCTCTAACCAATCCTGGGTCCAGGGTCTGTGCTTTTTAGCTACTATGTTCAATTGCCTAGAACCACCAAACCATTTTAGTTTAGCCTGCAGAGTATACAAATTTGTAAAATTACATTGTGGTTTTACTTCAAATGACTCATCTCATACTTTAAGGTTCTTCTGCAGTCTAAGGGTTTTATTATTTCACTCAATCACTGTTATTTTATGAATTGCTCACATACGTACATATAGATTTACTTCAGGATCAGTCTGTATGGTCAGAGCCCAAGGATAAGCTGAAGCATTTGGACTGCCCCATTTGTCTCCAGAATTGCTTCCTAAATAAATAATCTGAGTGCTGAGTTTAAAAAAACACACAACATTTAGTAAATAAATAAATGATAAAAATACATTAAAAATTTTTTAAAACACCGACAAAAACAGTAACAGGAAACAAAAATCTTGATCAGAAAGCTAACTCCAAGGGCAAATACTGACATGACTTCTACTAATCACTCAATAAATAGCTTGAATTAACTTATGATTCCAGGTTTTAGTAATGTTGGGAGCAAAGTTATAGCTTGATATTTTCATCTGTTCACTTCCTGTAAATTTCCCTCCACCAGTGCTTTTGGCAATACCAATCCTGACAGTACCATCTCCTGGCCCCATGAAACAAAGATTCAAAGAAACTATTAACACAGGTTCAAATAAAGATTCACTGTTATGTGTATGGGACTAGTTTTAGACTAGTTTTCTGTGAAGACAAGAAGTCTGGGAAGGGGTGAATGACTAGGGTCGGGGGTGTGAGAGAGAAAGCTCAATAATGATTAAAACAAGACTGAAAAAGAAATGAAGAGACATAGTCTTCAAGTAAGAGGGGGTAAAAAGAGACTCGAAGACCGGTGTGAAGTATGAACTATCTGTTGACCCTATAACTTGCAGACAATTGAGGTCAACAATCCTGGATGCTTGAGTCACCTTGGATGGGAGCCCCTGGCCAAGTAGTAAGTGAACAGACCAGCTGAGGAACGGTGGTAAATACATGGCTGTGATCATACTACAAGAACCCTCAAATTAGGGGCAATAATTCCTTCTCCACTGACTTGCAACTTGCCTTTAGAATCATATCTGTCTAAAACAATATGTAATTGCTTATGAATCATACTGGTATTCTTGAAACTACTTCTAAGTAAATAACTTGTCCAACATTGCTCCAAGCCAACAGGTCCAAGCACAACTTAAACTAAATTCCAGGGTCTCTATCTACCAAGTTGGAGCTTCCAATTAAATGTGAAATCAATACAGAGGATCATTTTTAAAAAGTGTGTGAGTGGTGGTAGTGGTGGTTAGTGTTTTAAAAAATAATAATATTAAAGTATTTAATTTTAAATGGCATTAAAAATAATTAGTTCTGCTGGTCAATTTATATGATAGAGGTAGAAAAGAGAACAGAAGATAAAGATCCATTGCAAAGGAAGAGGCATATTAAAGGTGGCCTAGTATAAATAAGTAGATGATAAACATTAATTTGGAACCCTCAGAGGTAGCTTTTTTGTGCTAGGTATAGTTTTTGTACACAGAAAAGTAAAGAAGTTTACTTCGGTTTTGGCTTGTGAAATTAATATTTAATTTATGAAAGTTACAAATTCAGAAAGTTAGTCCTAGCTTTTAGTTTTAACTTTAATTTATAAATCTGTCAAAATATTTAACTTCTGGGTAGCTTTCAATTAATTTATCGGTTTTAAACTACAATTATAAATTAAGTAGATTCTTTTTCCTTTTTAGCTATTTCAATTACTTGACGGCAAACCTTTCCCATTACTTAATAATGCTTATAAAATAAACATAAAAATAGTGAGCTTTAAATTGTCATGTTATTACAATAATGTAAATAAACTTGTGTTACCCTAAAAAATCACAAGTTAAATCAACTCAATTACATATATTAAAGTGTAAGTACACTGACCAGTAAGTATATAAAAAGATTCTCAGCATCATTTAAAAGTCAGTCATTAGAAAAGTAAAAATCAAAACCACAATGAGATACCATATAGGATTAGGTTTTGAGGCTGTGGTCGCAACATTCTTATTAACCGATCAATACATAACCTTAAACAGATGTTTGTACAATTCTATGAATCTTCTAAACATCCACTGAGCATCTTCTAAACTCACCATTTCAAGAGGGTGAGTTTTATGGTGATGTGAATTATATTTCTATTTTTAAGAAGTGAAATCACAGTGAACCTGAACCTAATAAAACCTCTAGTTCACAGGAAAACTGGGGAACAAAGGGCTTCATCCCAGGGGTGCAAGGATGGTACAACATTCGTAAATCAATCAATGTAATACACCACATCAACAAATTGAAAGATAAAAACCATATGATCATATCAATAGATGCTGAAAAAAGCATTTGATAAAATACAGCAACCATTTATGATAAAAACCCTCAGCAAAATGGGAATAGAGGGAGCATACCTCAACATCATAAAGGCCATCTATGAGAAACCTGAAGCCAACATCATACTTAATGGACAAAAACTGAAAGCTTTCCCCCTAAGATCAGGAACGAGACAAGGCTGTCCACTTTCTCCACTTCTATTCAACATTGTCTTGGAAGT